>JAAAKE020088243.1:0-65685 GCA_010014785.2 Anisolabis maritima | reverse complement strand
TTGTCATTGTTGCATGATCCCCCAGGGGTAACCAACTGGGGAATTATTTTTTTTTTTAGGATTGGGGTTTTTTATGCTTTTAATTTAAGTTTTTTCCCAAAAAAAAAAAAAAAAAAAAAAAAAAAAATGTATTGAGAATTTCCATAATCTAGGAAAGCTCATTTAGGGTAAGTCTAAAAATTTAATTAGTCTATATTAATTCTCTTTTAAATAATTAAAATTAATTAGGTGCTGTCTTTAAGAAAAGAATCCATTTTGTGAAAAAAATATATCAAGTGGCTTTTAAAAGAATAAAAAGAAATAAATATAAAAATTTTTTAAAATAATGCCCAAAATTATCTTGTAAAAACAAGGCTCATTTATAAAAAAAAAAAAAAAAAAAAAAAAAAAAAAACTGATACTTATATCAAACGTCAATTTTTGTCTTTGTAACTTCAAGTTTCATAATAAGGAGAATTCAAAAATTGTACGTTTTCCAAAATAAATAATGCATGCCTGAAAATGCAAGACTTTTATATGCATTTGGAGAAAGAATAAAAATAGATTATGAGTTTTTCCGAATAATTATATAAAAGAGTATTGTATTCACAAGATAAATCTAAGCATATTATAATTTGAAAAGTTTTTAATAGTATTGTATTCATTTCTTTACTATCTTTACATTAGAAAAGAAATATATTCAAAAGAAGTTTTAATAAAAAATTTTCAAAGATTGTTGATGATGCCTGAAGCTGGTGAACTCAATAACTCGCAGCCGAAACTCCAAAAAATAATAATTTTTAAAAACTTGTCTTGTACGAACAACTCTGATTGGAAACATGCGTAAACTTGTTATTTGTTATTTGAAGAAATAGAGACCTATTCATAGGGCCGTCCAGTCAGCAAAATAAAATTTTTGTTTTAATAAATAGAATTGTTGACGTCTCGCCAGTCTCTTCCGATCCTTTTCAGATCAATTCTATAATTCGATATTTAGATTTCTTCTCGATCTCTTCCAACGAGATGTCTCCCTCAAGTAAGGGACCAATCAAGCCGATGGCATGAGTGTATGAACGCATCTCACTGGAAGAAATCTAAATCTCTGTAGAAGAAACGTCGGCAATTCTATATATTAAATCATATTTATTTTATTTATAAAAATCTTTGCTGTTCTTCTTTGCCCTCCCTCTTATCAAATATTCCTTGAAAAGATTCAAATCGTCTGCACTTGCATTCCAAATTACGATTCAGTGTCATTCCATCGTTGCAGCTTTTGCCTCCTGTCAGTCTTTACCCATTCCTAGAAGCAGCCATATTTTCTTTCTTTTCTCGCTACACCAATAAATATCTCTTCGTTCATATTATCATTATTATGAATAATCATATACTATTCTACATCTCTTGAATTCTATGCTAATTGGCGTTTGAGTCTCTTCGGATTTAATTGTTGTTTGTTATCTTTTTATAGTATAAAATTATATTTATTACATAATTTACTTTATTATGAACTTTTTCTTTTTTAGTGGTTTTGTTTATATTGTTGTATTTTTATAAAACAATTTATCATTTGATGAATATCAATTTATTGTAAATTTATATGAGATGGCCTGGTAGCTAATCATAAAATTAAAAAAAAATTAAAAATAATTTAGGATTCATAGGTAGTCGTAATTTTCCTTCTTTATTTGTCACGTGAGGAAGCCAGCTCCCTTTTCTATTACCTTTTGCTTATCAAAAATTTAAATACAAAGAGTGAAATTGGCTGCTGGCTAGATCTCCGGGGGTTGGCTGGCTGCTTGCTTGAGAGCCGGCTGGGCTGCACCCGGAGGGCTTTTGCCCTTCGCAAAGGGCGCCTATCGATCGGAGGACGCCATTTTGGCCACCGCAGGGAGGGCCCCGCAGGGCGGCGACCGACAGCGCTCTCGGCGGCCACCACGCGCAATATTGACCGGGCGGCGCCTTCAGGGCAACCCCCACCCCACGACGACCAGGCGCAGTCGTCCAGGAAACCGAATTTCCTCCCTAAATCCAATTCCCACACTCAAAGTGACCTGAAATCAAATCGAAAGAGAGAGAGAGACACTTACTTTACTTCCCTTTCGTGTGTAGGACTCGATTAGGAAATTGACCATTCAAGTCGAACACACGGAGTGGTCACCAATAAGAAAATTTAGATCTGAGATAACAAACTCCTGCTGTAATTAGAATCAAAAAGAGCCAGTCAAAAGAGATTCTTGTATTGTGTCGGAATTGGGGATCCCATTCGTCCGGTTTTAGTTTATCATTTATGTTAGTGATCCGTTTTTATCTAAATCATAAATAAATGGAAAGGATGGTATATTCCTTCCAAAAATAAACTTATTTTATATATAATAATAATTTGAAAACCGATTATGTCGTTTTAAACGGTGAGCCCTATGAGATCTTTTGTAAAGGAAAGTACGTCAATTTGAAATTTCAAATCGTGTTGATCGTGTTGATATGTTGCACTTTTGTTAAGGTCTGGCATTCTAGAGCTAAGAATCTCCCCTGTTGGAATTGCTCTAATAAATAATTTGATCGTCTTGAGAAAAATAGTTGTGAGATACAAGGGATTCTCTTTTATTAATAAATCAATATCAGCGATTTCAAAGGAACTAGGAACAGTCAGGAATATGGACACTGGTGGAACAATTCTTTCTCAAGCCATGGCAAAGATTCTCTAGATTAAAGGATGGCATATCTATTGTATTTGGTTTTCAAATAGGAAGAACAACATGCGTTATTAGTGGAGAAAGAAATTCTCAACGAGTATGTTTGTAAATCTCTATAAGAGTGATTGAATGTAAAGTGCAATAAAATTCCGAAAAGTTGTACGATTGATTAGGAGTTATCCTATTCAAAGAATGACTAACCATTGGCAGTGTTTTACTTCAACACAAAAAAAAGGAAGCTGCGTCAGTGTAAAAATGTTGATGCGTTTTTTTTTAACTAGAGAAACTATCAAATAAGTTGAAATTCACTGTAGGATAAGACGATAAATTTACGAGTGGTGTCGAAAGTTTAAGGCAAAACTAAGTCGAATGTATTATTTTTCTTCATTTTCTTATTTTCCTCGTAATAGATAATTAATGTCTTCATTTGAATCACTCTCGTATATTTGTTCTGTCATATTCGGCGAGTGGACCATCCATGGAAAATAAATAACCTTTAGATTGAAGTATACACACAAACAAATAGCTAAATAACACATATATATTTAATTTTTTTTTACACAATAGAAGTTAATAGAATATCAATGAAAAAAAAAATAAATATTTTTTAGTTCTCTTTGACTTTGTCTCTTTCTCTTTCCATGACATTTTAATTTAATAGATCTAATCAATAAACAATATTTTTGAACTTTTATATATATATATATATATAAAATTTTTTGTAATTTAATAATCTAAAAAATAATCTAAATTAAAATATAAAATAAAATAAATATCAAAGAGAGAAAGAGAGAGAGAGGGAGAGATATAACACCTCGTTGTCCCCTCCGCTCATATCGAGTCACATACACCTGTCTCTCTCTCTCTCTAAAAAAAAATTATATATTAAATAATTATTAATTCAAAATAAAAAAAAAATAAAAATTACACATCAAAATGATAAATCAATTGAGTTATAAAAACACTTTCTATTTATTTATTTATTTAATTTAAAATTACCTTTTATTAATTTAATTAACGCCTAATGGATGGAGAGAGAAAGAGAGAGTTTCATTAAAATAATTACATACACACACATACAAAAAAAAAGAATATGTGGAAACGTAAATTATGCCTACTAATTAAAATAACTAAAATTATAACAGTTATATTTTTGTTTTTATAAAAATAAACAATTTTAATTCAATCGGGTATAAAGTGCCTGACTGGAACGTTGCCAATCTACCCTTATTTTTATCAATGACATAATATTTATAATCAAATAGCTACAGTGTCTTTTTTTGCAGATGACATCAGGAGTTGTTTGTGTTTCCAAGGAGATGATTTAGACCTAAGGACCTAAATACACACTGCCAGACCATATCTTTTGCCTTATCCTTTCTATGTGAGATTGGATGGCTTCCTCTTGAGAGTGACATATGTTCGTCAGTCCCTTGGAGCAGGAGTTCACGTTCCATGGGTCAATGGTTCGCTTCCCGTCCCGAGCGATGAAATTTATTTAAATTAGAAAAAAGAAAATTATTGCTCTGTTGTAATTTTAATTTAAACATTTATCACTTACACACCGATGAGATGGTACCATTATCGCTCTGGGCCAGAGAAGCTGTCTCCGTTTCAATTTTGGCATCTCATCTATTAAACAGAAATTTTCTTAGAGGGCCACGAGTTTGATTTACGTTATAAGACATCCCATTCACTCTTACACAGAAGCTCTGATAAATGTAGCGAGACTATAATGCTAAGATATTCTAAGATTGGATAAAGTTTTGGCCCAAGGAATTCTCGCCTCCGACCAGTCAAGATTTGAATTCCAAGGGTTGTTTCGAGTGAAGCGTTAGTGACCAACAACAAGTACACATGGCATCTCTCCAGGCAGCGTTCATAGGTTAAATAAATTTTTTTTATTGAGCATGAAGACCTTTGGATTTTTGCATTTAGACTTAAGATCTAACGATTGAGACATTCTTTCCACCAAACAGAAACACTCTAAATATATATTCCCAAAGATGAGACGAACTGCAATCGATGTATCAACATCAATATACCAAAATTTCATCCTATTCGGCACCACTGTTGAATGACTTTTTCCAAAGTAGCAATCGATTCCTCTCACCCAAATTATCAAATACATCAAATTTAATCAAAATGGTTATGGCAGTTTTTGAGAAAAAATTTATATACACACATACATACATATATACATAATTAACTCCTAATTAAGCTAAAACATGCGTCTTCACATTGAATTTAAAATTCTTCAACTAGTTTAGGAGTTTACTTGTTACAGAGAGACTGTTTTTTATATGATAAAAATTTTAACATTCTTAATAATCAGTTAATGATATAAAATAAAATTCTGTTTTCGAATGAAAATTATTATATTAAAAAAAAAAAGTTCATAATTTATGACTTTTATTTATATAAAAGATGACTGACTATATGCCCTCCGAAATTTAAAGGGAAAAAAATCTTGATCTGTTCTCTATTTAAAAGATCCGTTCGATTGAACTAGTTCAGTTTGTCTTGAAAAACAGCTGTTTCTTAATTCGTAGGCCAATTGTCTGACAGTTTAAGGGTTGCCTTGCTTGTTTGCTCTCTGTCCTAGCAGGATGCAAAAGGGCGTTAAGCCCTATGAATCTCTCTCTCTCTCTCTCTGTTTGGGGACAGATGTGGATGTGTGTGGTCTTAAAAGAGAAAGATCCCTCTCAAATAAAACATTAACATGAAAAAAGAATTCTTCTATTTAGCTAATTTCTTATACGAATTTGCTATTTATTAATCCGTTTATAGATAGACACTTAATATTATTAATACGATCTGCGCAACCCGCATTTGGCGGTACACTTTGCTTGCTGTACTCTTTAGTCCTAAAATATTTAAAATCTTTTTAAATATCCTCAAATGTTTTAAAATAAAATTTTGGTGAAATTTTCTAGTTCCAAAATTAGACACTAGAAGGCAGAATAAGCGGAAAAATATAAAAATTTAGGAAAAAAATATGGTGTGAGAACCGCACATCACTCACTGCGATAAGAGAAAGTAATATGATATGCAATCACCAGATTTTTTATGTCGATAATATAATAGTTTATCAACAGCTGAGAGGTAAATGTTGGTACCATCAATTTTTCTATTTCTCATTTAGCCCGAATGCAATATTTATAAATATAACGATTTGGTTCATCTTACCTGCTAGGCAAAAAAAAGTTGTGTGATGTGCTCTTTTCACGCCATTTTTTAAATATTTTTTTTTACAATTATTATTATTTTTTTGAGAATTTGCATTTTGCACTACTTTCATTCACATATTTATTATATTATTTTTTAACAACAATAAAGAGGATGCAGTATTTTTTTTTATTTATTTGTTAAGTCTTCATTTTTCTCTCTCCTTGTGTGGGGGATCTTTTATAATATAATTTTTTTCCAATTCGATAAACGAGTAGGTATTTTTATTTTTCTAATCTTTTTCTCATTTCATTTTAAGATGAGAGAGAGACTTGAAGCTGTTGTATTTACGTAATGCATCTCTTCCATTTCTTTTCTTTTTTTTCTTCTTCATTTCAGAAGGTAATTCGCCCGTACCAACGTCATCGTCATCTCCTGGAAATCTCATCTTAAAGGTATTTAACACATCACACCTCCACTCTTTTTTACTTTTTTTATTATTAAATCTTGCTAAAATTTGGTTGCGTTGGTGAAAATTCATTTAGAGCAGCAGCTCCCAACCTGGTTACGTGATTAGTCGTTTATTATTTTTTTTTAATAAAATTAAAATCTGATACTGGGAAAAATAAATCAAATTAAAATCAGTGGAGAATAGGAGAATAAATTATTCTTTGATGAAACTAAAATGCCCATAAAGGAATCTCAACTTCTTTATTTCATAATTAATATTAAAGAAAGAATAAAAAATCTGGTGTGATTAAACGCACATGACACAACTTTCTTTTACCTAAGGTAAGGTAATTGTCTTATGTGCAGTCACACCAGATTTTTTGCATCAGGCCGATTCACAATTTTATTTTGGTTTTATATTTAGAGATTTTTCGTTTGTGTGTATTAATCAATTATTAAAATTATAAAAAAAAAAAAATAAATTAAATTAAATGGACAATCAAAACTCACAAAGGTATTTAAAATATTTATATTTTGTTACCATGGCAACGGATCTTTTTATCTTTTCTATGGGATTCTTAAAATCCAAAATTGGGGACCCTACTCTATTTTGAGGTAGAAAATGATTAATACATCTTAAAGATTTTCTAATTTATTATTCGTACAGCCAATTTAATCAATAATGTTAGAGTAATTTAAGGGAAAATCACAAAAAATCTAAAAACGTACAGGAGTAAATAATTTTGGGGCAAATTAAGGATTAATATATTTAAAAGATCACCTAATAAATAATTGATTTATGAATTTTAATCAAAATTGTTAAAACTAATTTTAAGAAAATCGAAAAAAAAAAAAAAAAAAACTAAAAAGTACATCGGCAAAGTACTAGTACTCTTTTATAAAAAAAACTTCGAGGTGCATGCGAAGAGGGTACCTTAAATATAGAGCCTTTTTTTGTTTTTGAGAAATCTTGTTCATAGACACAGGCACAGAGGGAAGCCCTTTTTTTTAGACTCAGGGGACCGTGTATTTCCGTTAAAATTTCGACACCAATCTTTTTGCGATTGCACCTTCTTTCTATATATTTCACATATAGGTAAGAGAAAGTAAAAAAATTCAGGTTAACATAATTTATTCGGTCAAGAGCAACGTTTTGGCACTAGGTTGGAGCATCTTCAGCTTCGGCCTCCTCTCTACTTTCTCGTATACACAAATATAGGTAGATTAACACGATTTTTTGGAAAACGTTTCAGGTAAAGCACCACTTACGGTTGCCAGAACTGGACCAAAAGAAATCTATGATTTTGCTGTATAGAATTGGATTGAGAATTGTTTGACCTACATTAAAGCGTGCTCGGGTTATCGTGTTAACGAACTGACACACAGACGTAATTGGAAAAATGGTATTTCCAGACTAAGGAAGATCTAAAACGTCAAGAACAATCAAAATCACGAGATCGCCTTTTTGTACGATTACAAGACTTTCCCTATACTATGTATTCGAGAAATGTTTTTCATTTGGCAAGTTTTCTTATTAAAAAAACAAAAAAATATTCCAATTGCACCAACCGAGTGAGTCTTTTTACGAATTGGAACTAAGAAGATGAAAAAAATCCATTTTTTTGAAAATCTTTTTAATTTCGTCCATTTTTTTTTTTTTTTTAATAAAAAAGCTCATCTAATTGATAAATATCAATTGAATTGTCGTTTGACGAGCACAATATTTGTGTGTGCCTGTCTTTCTTTCGCAGTTGGTGGTGGACACAACAACCATCGGTTGATTAAGCTGATCCTCTCTCCGGGTTGTTTTGACAAACGACACGTGACCTCCTCACTCTCTCTGATTCATCATCATCGTCATCGCCTGCCCCTTTCTTTATTAGATCCCTCCTTCTTTCTTTTCAACAAATAGAGTAAAAAGGGGGAGTGAGAGTTTATTAAAAACTCTTCTAATATCCCACAAATTTCAATGAATTCATTAATTTAAGGTTTCCAAAATATATTAACATTAATTCCCTCTATACTCATTAATTTTCAATCTATTTCTGATCTTTGGGAAGGAGGGCTATATTTTTAAAGATTATATTTTGTTTGACCCCCTTATTCTCCCCCCCCCCCACCTTGATATATGTCATTCCGTTCTTTGCAGGGACATTGTCTAAAATTAATATTTTTCAAATCCTGAATGCAGCAGTGTTCTATTTCTCTCTATTGATTTATTTATTTTAATTCTGTCTCTCCTGATAAGTTTTTGCAATTTATCCGACATTTTTTTTCGGAATTCTAAATACTTGTTTTAGTTTTATTAATATAAAAATGAAAAAAGATGGGTGACAGCTATGTTAGAATAGAAGCGAGAAAAAGAAACAACGCTTGGTTCCTCTCCCTGTGGACGTTTCAGAAACCTCTTCCAACCTTCATCATGACACGGTTAAATGAAACAGATGCCTATCACTTCCTCATCTCTCTGGAGATCGCTGAGATAAAATTTACAAGGCATCTGCTGGTTCCAGAAAATAGAGTGCGACCGACTACCAGCCGATCTACATTCTTTCTTGAGTTTAATATAAATTTCCGCAAAATATTATCCCGTTACTCTGAGGAGTAGATGCCTGGTAAATATAATATAGAACGGATTGTATTTTTTGTTGTTGTCGTTGAGTTGGTGCCGACTTGTCACCCCCGTGTCTTCATCTCACGCTCAACTGACCATCACTCTGAGTGAATCTAAACGGGGTTGTCGGGGGAGGGAGGAGGTAATGGGGCAGTCTCATGGCCCACCGACCATGACTGAGCAGAGCAGTAGGGACCCTCTCTCTCTCTCTCTCACCCATCAAATGACACGCACCACAAGCAGTCAAGTGGTGGTGGGATTAGTCAAAGAGAGTGACGAGGATGAGGGTGACACACGTATACACACACTCACACACACACACTCTCTCTCTCTTTCTAGTTCACTCACCCTTCTTCAAACGACGATCAAATTCAGATTTTATAAAAAATTATTAGATTGTATCATTCAAATTTTTATTCAACTAACCTATTAAGTAAAATTAATAAATGTTTAAAATTAAATCTTATAATATCTTATAATTTATTTATAACAATGCTGAGAAAGTCCCTCCCTCCTCAAACTAGGACATCTTCCTTAGCATAGAATAGGTTGGAATCAAGGGACCGGGTGGAATTAGATATAGGAGTAGTTAGCTAACTAGAAAAAATATAGAAGAGGAGTTTGAGTTAGGAAATAAAGTAACTTCACGGGGTGCCGATAAATGGTTACGGCCAGAAAGCAATTTGGTGTGAGGTATGTGTCTCCATACACGAAAGCACCTCGGGTAAATAAACGGGGAATCCGGGAGGTAGGTCTATACGAAATGAAAAATTATTATTGAAAATTTAATGATATATTATAATAGGGGAGTGGGAGTAGAAGGATGAAGGGTGGAGGCCTTCTCATTCCCAAATTGTGCACCGGGAATTGAGCACAAAACCAAAAAGCGAAGATAGCGAACAGAGCACGATGAATTTGGGGTATCCAACTTCTTTTGTAGAGTTTTAGAATCAACTGAGATGATGAAAGTAAAGAAAGATCCGGATGACGAGATAAAATGTTGCCAAGGAAGGAGTTTGTCTTTCAATCAGCACATTTTTGCTAGAGCTAAGTTGCTAAGTTTTTCATCACTCAAAAGCTCTAGCCGACACTTTTAGCGAATGAGCAAATCAGACTCTTTTTCGGTCCCGCTATTAAAATCAGATTAGTTCAAATCTCCTGGTATAAAATATAAAGTAAATCAGGGATAGATGGCCATAGTTTTTTCAATAGTCAAAATCATATCTTGTATTTATAATGAAAAATCTGAAAAAAATATAACCTGTTACGTTTATGGCGTATTAATGAAATTAATAAAATCCCTAGGGAAAAAACATAAACTGCTGTTATAAATGAACAAGACAATTTTTTGAAGACCCTGGCCATCTCATCAACATAGGGCCATAAAGGATGAGAATAGTTGGCAGCCTTGAAAAAAAAACTAAGGAGAAAAGTGGATTAAAATGAAATCAAGTACACGTATCTTATTAAATAATCTTTATTTAATACCCATTTGATGTACAAAAAGATGTTTTAGAAATTATTGAGAAAAATCTTTGGAAATACCGTCAGACTTCTTTAAAGAAAGATTCGGATGACGAGATAAAAAAGCAGTAACCAATCATAACCCGCTTTTATCCTCTTCACTATTTTAAATTTGTATCTCAGACCAAACTAGGAAGCAAAGAAACAAATAAATAATCAGAAATAATCAATTAAGTGGGGGGCAGCTCTCGCGATTGTCTGGCTGAGATGGACAGAGCTATTAATTAGAGAAGACTGGCTTATGAGTGAACGAAATGCGCTTAGCTCTACGTCGCAAGAAAATAATCGAAAACAGTTGATTGTCGTGTATTTCTGATATGCATATAAAATTAGTGTCGTAGAGAAAAAATTCAGACAGTTATAAAAGTTAAAAAAGTAAAAATTCTTTTGATTTAAAGAAAATTTTTTTTCGATTAACTGGTTAAAAAATTTTCCCTATTTTGATTTCAATATAATCGTTTAGTTATGACGTTTGCCGATTGAGAGCGCTCTCCTCAAAGCCAAAGCACTCGGGCGGGAATGCTTGATTTCTTTTATGTTAAGTTGACATATCATCATATCATTTTGTACTTAATTTAAAATGGAATATTAATCTCATATTTCAATATTATTTGAATTTAGAGCAAGTTGGTCTCACTTAGTATTCAAAGCAATCGAACATGAGGACAGAGCGATCTGGAACAATGAATCAAAAACACCAGGGAAAGTACAAGGCACATTTATTGATTGATTTTTTTTTTTTTTTTTGAGCAAAACACAATAGCACAAAGCTGAGAGTAAACTTTACTTTACCTTTTGGGTGCAAATTGCTTCCCTGGGTTTGTTTGCCCCTCCTCACTTGACTCATTCTCTTTTGCTGGTGCACACACACACACACACACACACACACACGTGCTGGGATAAACATTTCAACCGCAGGCTCTATCTAAATCCCTGTCGCCCGCAATATTAAAACAAGGGAGAGAGAGAGAAAAATAAGGGCGGATGACAAAACGAAAAGGGAGTGAGCCTCTAATAAACGCCAGCCATCTCTCTTTCAAAGAGAGAGTTCTTCTCTAAATTCGCGTGATTGCAATTCCGGTTCAATGCGCCTTCGAGAAAAAAAGATCAAGAAGAAAACAAAGAGATGATAAACTAAAGAACAAAGAAACAAAAAAATTATCTATTATAATAATCAATAATTTAAATATTATAATGATAGGATTAAGGAGCCAGAATCCTACACTTTTTGTGCTGTTTTCGAAATGTTCATTCTGTTTACACAAGTTGTTTCGATTTAGCACGCATAACTTCAAAAATAAAAAATACAAATTTAAAATTTATAAAAATTAAAAAAAAAAAAATGGTATCTCAGAGCCGTCCTAACTCACTGATTATATTATAAAATAACGATAAGATTCTACTAAGATTTTTGTTTTCGTTCATTAAGCATTTCCGAAGGACTTTACAGATATTCTCTAGTGATAGTCTTTATGGTCTTTATGTTCTATTAGTAAATTTTTTTTTAATATTTATTTATACTCTTTGTGGCTGCAGAGGTCATTTGGTAGCCGATACAATTTTATCGCTCAGTTCAGATAGCAAACTACTAAGCTACAACTTGGACTACCTTGGAGAGCTCTACCTCTTCTTCAAGGGTCAGGGACCTCTTTTGACGCAAAATGATATCTTATAGAGCAAACTCTTGCTTAATACTCTATAAATTTGAAACACACTTTTGGTTTTGAAAACATCAAAATACTTATCCGCGAACAAGATGGAAGAAAAAGGTAATTTTTTAGAAAAATATTATATATATCTGAGAAATCAAACAATAAATCAGCAAACGGACAACAAAACAAAACAAAAGGTTTAAACCTAAATTATGTAACATTTTTAAAATAAAAATAAAAAATGCGATGATATTTTATTCTAATTCATCTTCAACTTGTTGGCTTTATACTTTCTATGTAAATATATATACATATAAAAAAATAAAATAAAAAACTTGTCATGCATTTTGTGATATTAAATAAAAATTCTAAATCAAAAATGAATTTATATGATTGGAGTAGCGAGGATGAGGACATCTTCCAACAAAATAGCGTTCGTTTATCAGCATTCGATCACTTGCTATCGAATCGTTTCATTGTGCGCATATCCCTCACCTCTCCAAGAATCTTTTACGGACGCAGGTCCACTAAAAAGAGAGTAAATTATTTTTCAATCTTGCTTGAATTGTATATTGTAGATTGTGGCACTGAGAATGGCCGAATAAAATGATGTAAAGTAAATCCAAAACCGGCTGGTTTTTTTCTTTTCTCCGAGAATATTATTTACAACTGAATCGAACATAAATAATTATTTTTTATGTCAATAATTCGCACGTCAAGTAGGTCACAATCAGTTTGGACAAAATAATTTTTTATTTTTTGTGAGAGTAAATTTCAATATATTATATACTAGAGTCTTCAAAGTAGAGCCCATATTTCGATTTTCAGTGAATTAAAACTTTAAAATTAGAGTTTAATTTTCGAGGTTGCAATTCGCATTATTTTAGCCATGCAAAAGAATTAAATATATTTCAAATATATTTTTTCAAAGTACTAGAGTCTCGCTGCTCAGCATTATTATAATCTTTCCCCGATTTAAAGTTGATTTCCTCTCCTCGAATGTTTTGGAATTGCCCTTATACTCTACATCCCATTATTTTTAAGTATGATTTCCATGGAAATTTTTTTCAGAGTAAACAGACATCGTCATATCCCCTCCACTTTTAACGGCTTAATAAATGGACAATATTTTTATCTCTATTCAAATAGAGCTCTCTCCTCCCCCCTCCCCCACTTAATCGGAAGGGAGGATTTTATTCATATAGCTATTAAGAAGAGAGAGATATTCATATTTATGCAAATGAGAAGAGAGCATACTTATTTTCTGATAAGAGATTGAGTGATAAATATAAGCCTAATTTATTTGCTTTGCTCTGCTTTTGTGAGGCTAATTTTTATGCAACTGTAATTCTTCATTTTTTAGCATTTATATTGACCTCCGAGGGGCACAAAAAAATTATTTGCATTTGGAAATTGTTATGAGAGAAGTCAATTATGTCAGATGTAGATGTGACAATTTATTTAGAAAAAAAATCGATTTTTTTTTTATATTAATCGAATGCAAATATAATACATAATTCACAAGTTAAAGGTGTACTGGAATTGAAAATTATACTTTTCTATATATATATATATATCCAAGAGTTTTGGCTTATAGCCATAAAAAACACTAATTCAAAATACAGTGGGCCCTTGATTCCCGAACTATTGTAGATACGAACTTATTTCTGATGGTAAGCTTCCCGTCCTGAGTAACATAAATTTATTTTTATTATATTGGCTAGTAATTAATTTAAATAAATAATGAAAGAGTTTAAATAATTTTTTTTTTCTATATCCTAGTTTGGCATCTTGATTCAAATTATTCAAACTTTTAAAATATTTTTAACAATTACAATATTTATTTTTGGTTAAGATCATTTTGCTTTGACTTTTTTATTATGTCATATGTCACGTGCCGCATTTTCTTATTTAAATTTATTGCACTAACACGTCATATTAATTTTTTAAAGTAGGTTATATTACAAATCTAAAATTATAAATAAAATGAAAAATTCCAAATTTGGAAACAGATTAAGTGATTTCCTATTAGATAAAATGAAAAACTGGGTTTCGAGATACGAACTGCGGACGAGAAATTTTTAAGCCCACTGTAATGTGTTTAATTTTTAAAAAAGCACCTGAGCCTTATTTCAGAGGTAGAGGTCATGCTTATTGATTCAAAGGTGAGTAGTGATTTGCTTCCCGTCAAAAATTTATTTTAATTAATTGGCTATCAATTGGTATAAATAAATACGTCTGGAAATTTGTAATAAAATAAATGTGTATCGTTTCAATATGGCCTCAGATGCCGAAAAAGACTAAAAAAATAATCTTAATCACATCATTTAGAATTTGTATATGTATGTATAGTCCAAGTAAGTCAAAACGTTATAATAACTATATAAAAAAACACTTCGATAAATAAAGTCCAGTTCCAGTACCCCTTTAACTTATGTACTAATTAATTTAAATATTTATTTTATTTACATTAAAAATCGATTTTTAAAAAATTTAATTGGCTCCAACCAAAACAAGTTCTGCCATTTGTTAAGATCATAACAATAAACAAAGCAGAATTTGTTCTGTAACCGAAATATTGTATTTTATGCAAATAAATTAGAGCGAACTTTTTATTTTTAAATTTACTCAAAGGTTTTAACCCTAAGCAAAAAAAATTGCCAAAAGATAGATTAATTATTCAAATTTACATTGATAATATTTACGTGTTAAATATGGATAGATAATATATTAAATATAAATAAAGTTTTTGATATTAATTTCAATATAAATTTATTAAATAGAAAAAAGATTAATTATTTAATTTTAAATTGAGAGAATATAAAATATTTAAATAACTATATTCATTGACCCTTATTGTTATTAATATATTAAATTCAATTTCACTAATTAAATTTCGTTATTTGAAATTCGTTAAATATTTGTTAAAATATGATAATAAATTCATTTTCTTTTTATAATTTAATATTTGATTTGATTATTATTTATATTTCGCAATAATCAATACGTATAGCCTATAAGATGAAAGAGAGTGGAATAAATTGTGAAATAACATTTCACTCACCCTTCCTTATCTCCTCTTTTGGCAGATGTCCTCAGAAATTATGCTAAACGATCCGAAGGGCGTGAAATCAAGAGGGAAAGGCAAAAGGGTAAAGGACCGTATCATTTGAATGATATTCACACACATGAAATAAATCTTTTTTTCCCTCTCTCTAAACAAATGAGC
This sequence comes from Anisolabis maritima, assembly GCA_010014785.2. Taxonomy (NCBI): domain Eukaryota; kingdom Metazoa; phylum Arthropoda; class Insecta; order Dermaptera; family Anisolabididae; genus Anisolabis; species Anisolabis maritima. The sequence goes on along the minus strand of JAAAKE020088243.1, from coordinate 50,376 downwards.
TAATTTCACTCTTGATTAAAATATATTAGCTAATTTCACATTAAGGGATTGAGATATAACTATAAATTTTAAAAATATCCGTACTATATTTTCTGGCAGAAAATAAAATTATAAAATAATTTCCAAATAATAGCGAAAAATTACATAAAAGAAAAAAACGGTGAATACATGAAAAAATAAACTGTTGGTTCTAAAAAGGCATCAGGTTGAGCATAATATGACGACAGTAAAAATACTTAATGATAATATGTCAACATTTGCAGTTAAGGTTAGAATAAATAATTTTTGATTTGCTTTCTTAGAAAATATCGAGTAATTGATATTTAATTTGATTAATTTCATAAAAATTAAACCAGTTTTTTTAAATTCCCGTTGATGTAAAAGTATCATTTGATTTCACCCCAGGAGGCATTCTCTACCTTAATATATTTTTAAATACTTTCCATCATACGTATATTTATTTCTATATTAGAAAACAGGATTAATTACGCTTCTTACGTTGTTGCATGCTTAAATATTAAGAGATATCATTATGAATGCACGATATTAGGTATCAGATTATTTTATAGGGTGGCTGGTGGTAGATAGGTTAATATTCATAGAATTAGAATTAGATTGCGTGATCAAATGAAATTTAATACTTAATGAACTTGTTTTTATTTATCTCCTAGAGAGAAACAGAGAATTCAGTGAGAAAATATTTATTTTTTTTATAATCCTTTTCAAATAATTTATAGTATTGATTTTAATGAAATAAAATCCATATGTAAAGAAGAAAAAATGGTCTCAAGTCATGGTTCTAAATTATGATTTAAAAAGAAAATAGAGAGAAAGAAGATTATTAAGAAAATTAAACCCAAAGAGTAAATATGTCTGATTAACAAGTATCGTTATATATTGTATAAAGTCTATATGGTTCAAGATACTGAAAAGACTTAAGAAAAAAAATTCAGACATTCATACCAGGTTGTCACATGCACTTTAAATAGTAAAAATGGAAATTGCAACATTGTAAAACACTTTAAAGAATTTCAAAACGAGGAAAATGTTTGCTATTATATCTATCAAAACAGTGTTCTTAATGGAAAATAACAGTGTCCTATGTTATTATTAACATAGGTTTCAAGAGGTGTAGAAGATATATAAATATATATAAATCTATATATGTATTATTAATTGTTAAGAGAAAAATATTCATCAAATAAACAAAAACGTCTTAGTTTATAATTTTACAATGGACGAGGACGTATTCATCCCATCCTGGATCTCAAGGTACCTAGTTTTTAAATAATATAAACACTTGTAAAAAATCTCTCTGGATGCCTGCTTATCAGACAGGAATATCAGCCCTTGTTTAATGTGCAAGGATTATTGCCGTTTAATAGGGCATTCATTCACTCTGACTAGAAGGGGGAGATGGACAGACGCAGATAGTGAATGAGGGGCCTCCCTTTTTGGATAGCTATCATAAATTGCAACCTATTAATTTTAAGCAAATTACTTACTCTCCCTCAAAGAGCAGAGCACTCGTTTGTTGTGATGTGATGTGACCATGTGGTGTTCTCTTCAAAGTAAAAAAAAAAAAAAAAAAAAAAAGAATTATTATTCACCTAACAAATGTTCCCAAACAAATAATGAGAGGGGGACAATCATATAAACATTAGCTAAATTATATTAACCAACTTCAAAGGTCTTCTTTCAAAAAGAGTTTGCCAGAATCTAAAAGTGAAGATTTTTTTCTAGATTAGAGGAGAAACGTTATACGCTCTATCCCTTGCTGCAAAGGTAGAAATCTCGCTTCGCGACAAAATTTTTTTTATATTATATTGATTACCAATTAATAAGTAAATAAGGAGGGTGACAAAAAGGCTTTAAAAAAAGGTGAAAAAAAAGAACATGGCAGTGAGGTGTTTTTTATTTTATTGGTAATTCAAACAGACGTTTCAGTCAACTATGCGAACTTCTTTGTAGCTTTATTAAAACAAAAATCTAATTAAAGAAATTTTCCAAAAATAAAGGGTACATACGGCTGGGTATTAAAGAGAACTATGCATTTTAATAAAGTTTGAATGAATTTTTTTTAGGAATCTCATTTTCTATTGGATATATGAGGAAACGAACATTGGTTGTTGGTAATTGCAAAGGGGTACGGAGCTAAGACAAAGAAAGAGGTCGTTAGAGGCTGTTTGTTGTTTGAAGGGTGAAAGGAGGAGCCTCTTCAGAATAGAGAACAAAGAACAGAGAGGGAGAGAACGACCTAATATGCACATCTTGGAAAGTGGGATCTCTAAGACCTATTGACAGGGTTCGTTCATAAATAGAACCTGAAAATTGTTATTATAAATCAAAAACGAGTCTTGAACCCCCAATAGTGTGGTGAATATATTGATATATAGTTTAAATTTTTAATTTTGCCGATCAACCGAAGGTTCGGTAGGTAGTATAATTAATGATGATGTCTGTGTATATGACATGTCTAATAACAAAAAATAATTATTCGATTATGCTGAAACTTCGCACACATAAAATGACAAGAACAGAATGATTTTTGAGGAACATTGGGGAGATGGTGGCGCTATATTTTTTCCTTAGATATAATATAGTTTTTTTAATATATATTCTGAAATTATACCTTCTCTCGATTTAAGACGATATACAACACTTGGATCTAAATTTGTTGCATCTTTATTAAGAAAATTATTTTAAGTTGCACTTGGAGCATTCATTACTGATAATCATTCAAATCTAAAAAGTAAATATAATTTAATTTTAATCAATAAATGAATGTTACATGTATTAATTAAGCCCTGTCTCTTGATGCAGAGGCATCTCACGTACCTCACTTCCCGTCCTGAAGGCCAAAAATTTATTTATATTATATTGGCTACCAATTAATATAAATAAATAAGGTATAAGGTCCGAGTTGGTGAAGCCTCCAATAATGAAAAAGTCTAAAAATAAATATATTAATTTAAATTAAATATCTTTTGACTTTAATTAAGGATCTCTTTTAAATACCATTAACTGTAGAAAATTCTATAAATAGAAAGTCTTCGTTACCGCTCTAACTAGACACTTACTATTTTGCGGCGGCTATATTAATATTATTTTTAATTAATTCTTTGTCGGGAATTTTTTATTTTAATTGAGTGAGGGGCGATGATTGACCAAAAAAGAAGGGACTCATTTGCGGCTTTTCTCTCTCTCTAGGCTATATATATGTTAATTAGTGTTGTCACAAGCGTCTCTTGAGCATCTGGCTTGGGTATGATTTTTTTATACATCCCTTAGAAGAGGGGAAGAGAGGGGGAGGGTTTGTGATTCAACCACGGCGTCAACCAATCCACTCTCAGTTGAGTGGAATAATCGTTTTGCTTTTCAATTTCTCTCTCTCTCAAAGTGAAATATCAAAGACGTCAACCAAAAAATAAATAATGAAAAAAATCATCGAATGAAGATTTTTCAAAGAAAATTGTTATATTTTCTCCAAAAAAAAAAAAAAGCTACCCATTTCTTTTCAATTAGAATACCAAAATCTATTCTTTCCCTTTTTTTTTTCAACGAATTTGAAAAATTCATTATTGTATACTCTCTCTCTGAATGTCGATACACAGTTTCTTTGGAATATCAAAATTTTGATTTCGGATTCGAATAAAAGCATCAAACATTGAGCATAAATCTGCAAAAAATTTTAAAATGTGTCCCTGCCAACATGGTCAAAATGACCGCCGAAATTTTGAACTTTTACCAAATATTACAATTTTTACGATAGATTCGAATACCAAAATCTATAAATCCACACTATTATCTTGAAACTGTTGCGAGCGAAGAGCAACTCAGATTCGGGTTCGTTACGACAATGAAGCTTTGCACATACCCAGATGTTTTGGTTTTCTTTCTCAAATTAATTCTGTGGTCAATGGTCTACTTCTTCACCATCTGAGTCTGGAGGTGGACCATGTCAGCTGCTCTCGCATTTATTCATGTTTAAGGACGACCATGTCAACTAATTTATATTACCACTCGCACTCATTCCTTTTTTTAGATATTTCGCCTGGGCTCTACTATCACTCGCCACTCTATCACTATTTAATAATATAGACTGATAATCTTCCTTTAACAAAATATGTGTCTATTGTTTAAATAAAAAAATGTATTATTATTTTTATTATTATGAGTTGATATATCTATAATATAATAGTAAATATCAATCAGTTGGACACGTGCGGGCTCCTTTGCGTGCAAATTTAATTTATATTTGATGCTCTCTCCATTCTTTTGTTAAAAGAAGCCGACAGTCCTCTCTCTCTCTCTCTCTCTCCTTATATAATTATAATTAGTTAATGACCAACTTTTATTTTTTTTTTTAAAGGTCCTTTTAAAAATTTTTTGATTAAATACATTTATCTTGTTTCTAGATCATGTGCTGTCAGAGCATCTCTCTTCCTCTCTTTCTCTTTTCTTTTTCTTCTCTTTAATCCTTTGATTAATTTTTTTCTTCTCCTTTTTTTAAGGATATTTTTCCATTATCTTTTATATATGAGTGTTTGTGTCACTCTTCAATCTTTTTTTTTTTTTTTTTTTTATTGACCTTTTGAACTTTTAAGAAAATTTTTTTTATCATTTTTGTTGTTGTTTTCAGTTGATCTGTTTTGTTTAATTTTTAATAATATGCAAAAATATAAATAATTGACAGATTTCTTTTTCTTCCACTTGAAATTTATTTTTATTTTTTGGAGTTTCCTTTGGGATTTTTGAAATAAAAATCCTCAGAGCATTCCTTCTAGAAGTTGATATTATCCATGCAAAATTTCTATTCTTTGAGGAAGGGATGCGTGACAAACATGCAAACATCCAGATATTCTTTTGCTAAATTTATTATTTTCATAGAGACCAATTATTCTTTTTATGAAATCTACTCTCCATTTTTTTTCTAGTTTCAAATTCTTTTAATGATGAAATGAAATGAATTTTTTCTTCTAAAGAAAGAAGTAGGGGGGGGGGAGGTGAGCAGTTCCGTGCCGAGGACCAATAAGTCATTGGAGCTGCAGCAGAGGCAATTAACTCACCTGCATCTTCTGTGGGTTCGTTTGTCATCCTGGAGAGATTAACTACTACACCATTCCCCCCCATCCTTTAGAAACCACCCACACCCATACACACATACACACACACAATTTCATTTGATACCGTATTTAATTCCGCCATAAAATCGAATCTACTATTTGATGTCTGATCACTGGCATTAAACCCGTCGCTTACCATTCTATAAATAGAATCGTCATATATTATGTTAACGAACCCATTTTATGATATTTTAAGACATGCTCGAATTTACTTATGGCACCGAAACGAACCGGAAAGGTACGGAGGCCCTTTGTATATTTCCAAATAAGAATTGCAATTGTATTTATAATATCTGGTATTAATATAAATATCTAAGAATATCTTTATTTGTCACATCTCCTCTTAAACGCATAAACCCATTGGGAATGAAATTTTGTTTTTCAAACACACTCTGGAAGGAAAAAAAAGCTAGGGCTATTTTTATTTCATAAAATTATTATTATTCCGATTCGATTATTAAAATTTTATATAAGAAAAATATATTTTTTAAGTCTGAGCTCTCTGAAGCTTCAGCCCTTATTCATTTAATTTGATTGGTCGCCAATTTAATTTAAATAAATATTTGCCGCTCAATATGGGAAGCGATCAACTGCTACTAGATCTTTACCACGGGACCAAGAGACAAGGTTTTTTTTAAGGCATTTCCGACATCTCCGTCCTTATTTGCCCTGCGACCCAACTTCACCATATTCTCGGTTTGATACAAGGTTGCAGCCATCATGCTGGTCTATAATATTAAATTTAATATTTACCTCATGTTTATTTATATGCTTCTCTTGAATCTCTTCCTAATAAATAACGTCATTTCACTGATGTCGAAATATCTACATTAAACGGAGTATTATGCAAGAAATATTCTTTAATTTGCTGAAGTCCTAATTGTTAATAATTTCTCAACGGCTATTTTTAAACAATTTCATATATTTTGATTACGAAATTTTATTTCTTAAATAGGCTATATAATTAATCAGGGGTTTCAATAAATATAAATAAATATTTCCAAGGAATATGAGAAATTTTTAGCTATATAACCATTTCAACAACAGAATAGAATATCATAAATAAGTGTAAAACAATCGCCCCCACTCCATGGTCGAGAAGTTAAAGATATTGACATTGTCAATATTGATAAACTCCAAAACTAAGGGTTGTGTGTTCGGATCCCCCCCAAGACTGTCCGAAAAATTTTATTTAACTCATGATTACCAAATGATTTAAATAAATTGCCTGGATAATTAGAATCTTAATAAATATATACACGAATAATATTAATAGATAAAACTGATGACAAGATTTTAATGGGTGATTTGATTTATAAGAAAAACAGGTTTCGTAGCCATCCCGTGAAGTTACTTTATTTTCTAACTCTAACTCCTCCTATATTCATTTCTAGCTAGCTTACTACTTCTATAACCCGCTCCCTTTCATTCCATCCTATTCTGTGCTAGGGAGGATTTCCTAGTAAAGAGGGACTCTCTCAGCAACAAAATATCAAGAAAAATAAAAAATAATTAATTTGAGATTAAATTTCTCAAAAAAATTCTGATAAATTAAAAATTAAAGAAATAGGATTTATTTTACACTTTGAAGAACAAACTTACCTTATTTATTTTGAAGCATATGAGGAAATACCAAAATATTATCATTTTCTGACGTTGTTTGAAGACGGATACAAATCTTGTGAACAATTCTTTTGGTTGTGAATGTAGCCACTCGTACACCATAATTTTCACCTCTAAACTTTATACCCAACTCGTAAACTTATTACACGTGCTTTCATCCTGCAATGAATTTTAACATCTGCACTACTCAAAAAAGGCACTATGGCTTCTCTAACGCAGTGGATTTCGACAACTTTGCACTGACGCTGCTTTCCTCTTCTGAGTTGCTGCCACCTGTTGGTTGAATCACAAAGGTAACTCCTGTTAACTGCCAAATCAACCGAACACGCACGCGTTTTCATTTCAATCACTTTTGTAAAAAAATTTTATTTTTATAAACCAATAGACTAATTATTTAAAAAATAATAAAGTCCTAATAACCACTAAAAAATTATTGAATAAGAGGAACAAAATTAATTAAACTGAATTAATCACACCACCAATTTTTTTAAACTTTCATAGAAGGCCTTAAAATATATAATTAATTATTAGGAAATTTTTTTTTTTTTGATGATTAATTCTTAATAAAATAAATTAAGGAGAGAGAAAGAGAGAGAGAGAGAGAGTTTGTTGTGTTGTGTATCCATCAGAATTTGTCAAACGAGAAAAAAAGAAAAGGACCGCCTCTTGTACACCAATTAGTTTTCAAACTAATTTATTATATAAATCAGAAAGAGAGAGACGAGGTCTCTCTCTCTTCGTTCCACTCGTTCCTCTTAATGAGCCCTCTTTCTTTTCTTGAGTTGTTGTTGTTGTTGTTAGGGGTTTTAGGGGCTGTTGCCCCTCATCAAAAGAAAACAAGACCCCCATTAAAGCGAAAATAACAACGACAAAATTAATAATTCTACGAAAAAATTAATTGTAGAATTTATTTATTAATTGAATCAATTTTAAAAAAAATTTTTTCCTATCATTAAAGATGAATTTTTTTTTAAATGAGCTATTTAACTTAATTTTTTTTACGTTAATTACGTGAAATGATATTTCAATTACGACAGATGAATTTTGTTCCGCATCTCCTCGAATCGAAATAATTTCAATCAACCTATGGAAAATTAAAAGGGTGTTTTTATTCCCCAAAACCAAAAACAAAAAAAAAAAAAATTAATTTAACTATACTATCATTTAGATTAGAATTTGATTGAAATTTCAGCAAAATTTAAACATGATACGATTATTCTTTTAGAAGGAGATGCCGGACATATATACAACTCTTTTAATTGAAATATCATGACTGGTAGAAGAGGCTGTAGATTTTTGATTGAATCAGAACAGGAGGCGGCAGCCAGGGGGAGTAGTGTCTATACAAATGAAATCTCTCAGGATTTCACGACGTTTCGATCTAAATTTATTGGCCTATCATCAGGCGACAAGGAGTTGATATATATAGGTATTGATAGGTAAGGATTTGAAAAATTAAAAAAAAAATGAAAATTTTGCTAATGGTGAATTTGTTTTAGGGTACAGAGATGAACCAGAAAACAACTAAATTAAATAAGATACAGTATTTATTTACTTTCCTTGACTGCAACATCATCTTCCTAGAGATCACTGTACTCAGCCACACCTCATTATCTTCAGACAGACAATGTACGCTACTACTATTAACTGGCGTTATTATTAGTACGAGTTACTAACGTAATACGTTAGTATTAGTACGAGGTGATTTGAAAATTTCACGACCTAGCATATAGAGAGCGGTACTATTTGCTATATTTGCTGATGGATGAGGAAGCTATACCTAGACTATCCATATCCTCAAGTGTCAAAATAATCGGAAGTTCAGAACCATATTGAAAAATAATATTAATTTAAAACAGAATTGTATTCTTTCAGAGTTAGGTCGCCAACTTTTCAAATTGCACTAGTAATAAATAAAATAAAAATGTATTTATTTTCTCATTAACTCGCAAAGATAAAGAGTTAAATGGAATGCATTCATTCATTACTAATTAAGGAGATGTTGTCGATAATATTTTTCTTTATTCTCTTAAAGTCACAAAGTTTGATATAGTGTCCATGTTAATAACCAAGCAAATAATAAGCAAAGTCAAGAGATGTATGTGGGTTCGATGAAAATTTATTTAAATTACCAAGTGATATAAATAAATAAGCCTGTATAATGATATCGTAATATCTGTGTATCGTTTATAACCTATATGGCCTAAGATGCCAAAAAGATTTTAAAAAAACTTCCACAAACTATTAATGTTTTTTTAGTCTTTTTCGGCCATTTAGACTCCGTCCTTATTAACTATTAATTTTTGAAAATTTCTTATTCCCCTGTCTCATGGATTCTGAAAAAAAATTGAGGGTTGATTACTTGGCTTGCTAAAATATTAATTATCTAAGAAAGGCTATTAGAGGAAAGGAGATCAGAGCCCCTCTGGAATGTATTGTTACTACGTCATCTATTTACAAAAATAATATTTCCATAAATCATATTAATGAGAACATAGGTTTTCTTATCGAAAAGCCTAAATAGTTAATGACGTCATCGTCCTGGTGTTCATTTGTAAATCTTATTAATGAAATAAATGGCAATTAACAAAGTTTTTTTTTGTTGTTGTAATATATATTGTGAAGAAAGAAATGAGTTCTCTGAATATGTGTTTAAAAATATAGTGGGGAGAGACAGAGAGAGGATGAGTTGTTTCTCCATTGAGCGTTTTTAACGACGCTCATTAAGCCAAGAGAGAGATGGACCAAAACAATCGTTTTTAATGAGTATTTGACTAAGAAATAATAAATAAATAAATAAATAAACAAGGAAACTTTCTATTTATTATTATTTATTTTTGGTTTGTTTTTGTTTTTATAAAAAGAGGAATTCTTTTAAAAATGTTTTTTTATCAATATTTAATACAACCTTTATTTAAATACGTTATTTATTTATTCATATTCATTTGGTATCCAATTAGTTATTAAAACTGTAGAATTTTTCAATGATAAATTAATTTTGTGGGATTTAATTGGAAGGAGAACTTGAAAAGAATCTCAATTAATGAATGAATTCCATTTTTAAGAGGAAATGAGAAAGAATAAGTAGATAGGTCTGAATCAAACGGTCAACTTTGCCGACCATTTACTAAATGAAAAATAAATGAGAGATCATTAATTAAGTTAAAAGATAGTTAATTTTAATTAATTATACAATTTACTTTTGTTTATTAATTTGAATATCTCTCTTGGCTGCCCAAATGCAACGTGAAAATAATTTTTTTTATAAAGTTTCTACAAATTTACATAAAACTTTTTTTCTCATTTTACTCGGGAGAAGGCCTTGTTTCAGAATATATAAAAAAAATAATGTTATCTAAAAGAAAAAATATTTCATTCACTAGCGGTTCATTATTTACCAGAAATCATTCACATCTTGGCATTTAGATGTTCAAATGCAACATAATCAAATAATAATTATTATTTTTTTGTCTTTTTCGACATCTGAGGCTATTTAGACTCCATACTTATTCATTTAAATAATTAAGTAGACAATATAAGTTAAAAATTTTTTATCTATTTGGAGGAGAAGCGAATCTCTGACCCCTGAAAATACATTTTGGTAGGATAAGTTTAAATTTGATTTTTTTTTACGATTTCATTAAGTTTAGCTAACTAACCTCTGGTTCGACAAATGTAAAAATTAATTGGTTTTGAGGAGCGATGCCTGATAGCCAAATTAAAAAATAACAGTTTTTTTTTAATTCTTAGGTATTTGGAAAAACCAAAACACACTAATTTTGATTTCATATATTATATTTTAAATTAACTTAAAAAATAAATTTTCATTAGTTCTATTTGTAGAATCTAATTAAGTATTTGGGAAAATAATAAATGTGAGATTTAATTACAAAAAAATATTGGTGACAGAGCGGTTAAAAATATTGACATTGTCTACTTTGATAACCTTCAAAGTCAAGAAGTGTGAGTTCGAATCCCAGGCAGTCGGTTGGAAATTTACTTAAATCAATTGTATGTCAATTGGTCTAAATAAATACATGTGGATTACATGTATGGTAATTAGTATAAATTGTAAATCGTTTATATTCTATATGGTCTCAGATGCCGAAAAGACTAAAAAATAGAGAGAGAGCGAGATTTATAAAAAGAATAAATAAAAAACCCAACAAAGAAATTCAAAGAGACTCTAACAGAATTGAAAATGCTATATAGCTATATATAATATTTTTTATATATTATATATTTAAAAAAAAAATTGAAATTTCCATTAAATTTGATATGGGAATTATTTTTTTAAAGTCTCTTTGAGCTTAGGCTTTTATTTATGTAGATATTTATTACGATACAGCTATATTTATTTAGATCAATTGGCATACACTTGATTTAAATATTAATAAATTTTCATCAGACTGCCTGGGAGTCGAACCCATATCCCTTGACTTTGATGGTCAATATTGACAATATCAAAACCTCGAGGCCATGGGGTAAGGGCAAGGGAATTATTTAATTGAAATTTAAAAAGAGATTATTAATGCATTATGATATAAAAAATATCACGCCCTGGTTCGAGTCCAGGGAATTTTAATTATGCTCAACCCAACACAAACTTATCTCTCAAAAATGTTTTATTTAAAAGGATATGTTGACTGGGTTTTACAGACTATGGTGCCATGTTTGAAAACCACCAACTATTTTTTTTTTAAAGCCTTTTCTGAGGTAATCTAGACTCCATTCTTATTTATTTATATTTATTCATTTAAAGTATTCTAATTTATGTGTTTGTGTGTTTGTCACGCATCTCCTCCTAAATGAATAATCTTATCCGAATGAAATTTTATATAGGTTAATTAACTCTAATACTAGAAGTCTTCAACGGTCAACTTGGATTTTTATTCTTTTATTTTTTTAACTGAATTAGTTAGTCAGATGCTCATTTCATCATTTCAAACTTTGTATTTGTATAAAATAATTTATTTTATGGAATTAAATAAATCTTTCTACATCTTTTTTCTCTTAGTAAATGAGAAGTACATTGAGTGTCAGTGAAGAGAAGAAGGGAACTTTTTGTTCTTGGCCGTCATCAAATTCGAGTTTTCAAAACTAGCCTCACCAAAATGATAGATTATTTTTCGGATGCTAATTAATTATTTAATTAACTCACTTTTATTATTTTTAATTAAAAAAAATAGGAATATTAATTATTAAAGAGATATATATTAAAAATTAAAGTGTGTGTTTGTATGTTTCTCCCAAACTGAAAATCGTATCGGGATAGAATTTCGCATTAACCCCTAGAAGAAAAAAAAAACCTGGTAAAAAAAAAATGCTCAACATATTTTTTCTAGTGGTTGATGCGAGATTTCATCCCGATATTATTTTCGGTTTAGAAGGAGTAAATACCTGACAAACGTACCCACTTAAGCTTTTAAAATATATTTACACTGTTTTCTTCTTCTGTGTTGCTACCATCTAGTGGTCAATCTTTGAATCACAAGGATAACTTCTGCCTACTGCCAACTCAACAACTTGGGCTTCTAAGATTTTCTTTTAATTCACCCTCGTATATTATTTTTGAATGTTTGTATGTTTGCCATGCATCTCCTCCTAAATGACTAACGTATCGTGATGAAATTTTGTTTATTTTAATAACACCCTGTAGATAACAGGTTATTTTTATCCATTTACGTTTTCAATTATTCGTTTTATCGGTACCTGAAGAAGGACATTCGATTTAATTAAAATGTTATCATGTTTATAATTAAATTTTAAAATCAATCTTGAAAAATTACATTATCAGAGAGAGAGAGAGAGAGATGAGGAGATATTTTTCGATTAAAGAATTAATTTCTTCCAATCAAACACCCACTCACTCACTCTTGAATCTTAACGAACGAACGAACGAACGAACGTAACAACCCAAAAGATTGAAAATTATTATTAAAAAGATTGAAGGGAAAAAGAGAGAGGGTGATAGATAGCTACAGTACATCAGGATGTATAGCAGCTCACACACAGGAAAAATTAATTTTAAAATTAAACCGAGCGAAAATTCAATTCCCTTTCCGCTTTGCTGCTCTTCAATCAATTCGATTAAATTTCTGTATATTTTTAAATAGCTTATATAAAATACAAACTGTGTCTGTTTGTAACGAATCAACTATGAAATGTTGGATCATTCATTCGATTAGGAGAATATAAATAAATTTATATTTTATAAAAAATTTGTCAAGAGATGACAAGTAATTAATTTCATTAATACTTTCTTTTACCTATATACATATGTAATATATAGTAGCACTGGTTCTTAACCGGAGATCCCAAAAATTTTAGATAATTGTTGAATCCATTTAATAAGATAGGATGGAATTATCGAACGATTTAATTCTAATCTCAATTTAAAAAAATAAAAGTTTAGCCTCTCCATGTTTAAATGATTGTTCTTGAATCTAAAAAATGGTCTGCCTCTGTGTGCATGTATGTGTGAACAAAAACGTACAAGGCTCAAATTTGATATCTAAGTCAGGTACCCAGGGTCCCCCCTATTGCCTTTGCTCTAAACAATTACTTCTATTCTTTGTGAATGAAAAAGGATAAATATCTCCGAATTAATTGTTTTATTTCTCACCAGATTTTTATCAAATAAATACCACATTGAGGAATAATAATCCTGCCAAGTTTCAAAAGTCTTGGTCTAATGGGGGTAGGAAATATTAATATAAGATAAAAACAATATGTGACATTTGTTTTCTGATATAGTATTTCAAATAAGCCTAAATCACGCGAGTGTTATTCTTTCTTTGGACAAAAGATGATGAGTTTATTTTTTTTTTTCTTTATTCCCTCTTAGAGAATGATTTTCCATGTCTAATTGGGGAGGGAATGGGGGAGGGGGTAGAGTGTGTGATTTAATTATCCGCTCGTTCGGTTCGCTTTTTTTTTTTTTTGAATGAATGGAAATTGGAATGAATGACTTGTCTGTGTGTGGAGGGGAACCAAGCCAACCAGCCAGTCAAGCACACAGCTTAGGAAAACGATAAATCTTTCTAGCGTTGTCTTAGAGAGAGAGAGGGAATTTAATGGATTCCTCACTCTCTTACCTTTTTAGCCATCCCGAAAAAACCAATCCCCCACCCACACACTCATTCACTCAACGGAAACAATTTATTTTTAAATTAAAAAAAAAAAAAAATTTTCAAAAGAATGTGCTTGTGATGGCTTTTATCAAAAATTAGTATAATAATTAAAATTTCATTCTTATGGAGTAAATGAGATTTAATTGATTTTTGTAAATTGAGAAATTTTTTATATATTTGTAATGTTTCTCTTGAGATATTTGAAACCACATACTCCTACTGAATTCATTCTAGAGATTTATATTAAATCTAAACCAAATTTCATCCCGATATGATTATTCGTTTAGGAGGAGATGCGTGACAAACATACAAACCCACCCCTTTGGGCTTCATATATTTGAAATTAATAAACTCTTTTTAAATTTCAATTAAATAATTTCCATATTAAATTTTAATTAGAGATTTCAATTTTATTTTGTAATTAAATCTCACATTTACTATTTTTCCCAAATACTTAATTAGATTCTATAAATTTAACTAATTAAAATTTCATTTTTTAAATTAATTTAAAATATATGAAATCAAAATGAGTGTGTGTTTGTAAGTTTGTCACGAACCTTCTCCTAAACAAATTCTTCTATAGGTATGAAATTTTGTATAATTCTATAACAATCTCTAGAATGAATGCTTAGTGGGATTTTTATTTCAAAAATTAAAAAAAAGGAGAATATTTCAATTTTTATAAATAAATTTCATATTTTTAGTTTCATTTTGATAATAAAAAAATTGAAATGTATTTAAAAGAAATTTTTTAAATACTTCTAGTCTGACCGCTTCTGGAAATACCACGCCCCCTTCCAACCACCAGCCCTCCTCCTTTCAAAAACACACACATAGTGGATCTCCTAATATCTTAATAATCAAAGAAATACAAAATCTGATAGGTCGATGTTCTCTTTAACGATCCTAAAAAAAATTGAAAATATTTCTTGTTTTATGCCTTTGTCATTTCATTCTTATTTAAGTAAAGTTTTCTTTTTTTTTTCCAGTATTTTCGACTTCTGAGGCTATATAGACTTTCAAAGATATACGATATTGTAATATAATATTTATTAATGAAATAAGTTATCCAGGCATATTTATTTAAATCAATTGATATCCACTTGATTTAAATAACCGATGTCCTTTGGCTTTAAAAGTTATCAATATTAACAATGTCAATATCTTTAATCTCTCAGCCAAGGGAGGGGGGGGGGGCTACATAAAGGTTTTTTAAGTCTTTGTTCTGAGCCCATTTAGATTCCGTCCATGTTTATTTATATTAATTTCCATATAAAATTTTAATTATTATTCTGCTATTAAGTCTCACATTTACTATTTTTTCCAATTACTTAATTAGTCAATAAAATATAAATAAATTTTTGTCACCCAGGACGGGAAGAGAGCCACTGATTACATGCAGCGAGATCTCTCCTTCTGGGCCATATTTATTTATATATGTAACAAATGATTATGGAAATTTTTAATTATTATTTTAAAATATTTAGTGAGATTTAATTTTTTTTCTTTAAAGAATTTTCATTAATCATCAGTGATTGCGAGTGAGTCTATTTAAGATAATTTATTGATTTTATTATATTAAATTATCTGTATATAATAAAAGAAATAATGTTTACAAAAATATAACTAATATTTATTTATTATTAGAAAAAAATATCCCCCGTCGGTGATCGAACCCGTGTCTCCCACGTGTACACTACATTACTCAGTTACACCATTTCTCTTATTTTTACCAAGAGGTGAAAGTAAATTTTAAATTATTATTTAATTAATTTTGAAATTATTTTAAATAACTCTGCCGCCATATCGCAAAGACCAAGGTCATTTTTGCCTTTTGCTTGCTTGTTTTTTTTTATTAAATTAAATTTTTATTTGGAATTTTTTACAAAAAATAAGGAATCCTAATTATGTTTTTTATTTTAAATAATTAAAAAAAAAAACCTTTTAAGCAAATTAGAATCCTCCTCTCCTTTGAATTGCTGGCTTCTTAGGGGCAAACTCGACATCGAGGTCAGAGACACCAATCTGACGGAAGGCGGCCCATCGGCGATCAACTGTCGGGCATATCCACCAATTCGATGGTCACAATCACCTGGTAGAACACCCGTCCGACCTGGAGGTTAAGGACGTTGGGTCCCAGGCCTCGTTCAAATGGTTTCCTCGCTGCCGACGTCATTCGTGAAGCGCTTTCCCCCGTCCCATCCTCTTGAAATTATATATTATGTAATTCTATAATTCCTGAATTCATCCATTTTTTTTATTAATTTTAAGTTTTTTGTTTTTTTTTTAATTTAAATTTCTTTTTTTGAAAAACAGATACTCCTTCATACACTTCCCGGTAAGTTTGAATTCGTTCGGTGGCGATATTTTAGTTGTGTAGTCCAAAAATTAAAACATTAGTACAGAGATAAAAGACATTAATGTTTTAGGGAAAAGAATTAACAATTTTTTCTATATCTTGTCTCTTCAGATTTATTTGAAACAATCGGCATTCATTTAGTAAATTGTTGTACTTTAAATATAAATTAATTTTAAAAAAATATAAGATTTAATTGCTAATCAAAAATTTAAAAAAAACAACAATGCCTTATTAAAATAATGATGAATAAAAACGCTTTCCATTTATTTTTTTTTTAGGGAGTAATTGGGAATATCTACGAATAAAAATTGGCTCTATGTGATTTGACCGCAATTTTCTAGTTGACTTTCCTCCAAGATGGAATTAGTGAATGGAAGGAGGAATGAATGGAGTTGTATGCCCCCACCCCACCCTCCGGATGGGTGCCTTGACACAGCAGGGAGTCATATGCGTCTCTCTAGAGTAGTGGACTCATGCTGTGCACGTGCTTCTCTTGACACGTGCCGGTCACGTGGTCATTGATACTTCAAGTACTTGCCCAAAAAAAAAAAAAAAAAAAAACCTCCCACTCATTCGCTCACGGGTTTAATAAGAAATATAAATAAATGAAAGACGCGATATCCGATGACCAGCAATCTGCTTTTTTTTTTCAATAAACAAAATTTATCGATTTTAATAGTAAAAAAAAAAAAAAAAAAGTTTGGCTGGTAAAAAATTAAAATTAAATTTTAATTTAGGGTTTCCATAGAAATAAAATAAAACCACTAACATTTCTTAAAGAGGTTGATATATTAGAACTCAACAAAATTTCATCCTGATAAGATTAAGAGAGATACCCGACACAAACAAATTTTGTATTTTAAATATTATATTGAAATACTAACGAGTGTATACCATTGCGGCTCATTGACATTTTTTTCCATCTCAAAAAGTTTATATTTTTAATAATAATTATATTAGTGATAATAATAATTAATAAATATAAATAAAGTAAAATAATTTGTTATATATTACTTAAATTAGATAATTTAAAAATTTGCAAATAAATTTAATAATAATACATTCATTTTTTTAAATTAATAATAATAATAATTCTCATTTACGTTAGTATTTTAAAATTTCCAAAAATGACTCTCAATATGGAAATCGGCGAGCAACTCTATCATAAGCATTGTCTCAGAAAAAAGATTTGTTGAGCAATTTTTAAATTGTTTTTTTTGGGGCTCCCTTGGGATTTTTAAAATAAAAACCTTAGCATACTTTTTAGAGGTTGATCACAAATCCGCTAATTAATTATGTTGTAAAATTAATTTGCAATTTTATATTTAAAAAGAGATTAATTAATTAATTAAAAATATCTAAAGTGTAAATGGATGTGTTTGTATGTTTGTCACTCATCTCCTAAACGAATAATCCTATCGAAATTTTATATACAGAGGATGGGTAACAAAGCCTAGCCAGAGGGAAGGGGGGGATTGAGACTTAACCCTTTGTCGGATTTGCAAAATAGATATACGTCATTTATTCTAAAACATTTTCTCAAATAATTCCGTCGTGTAGTAATTATAATTAATAAAAAAGAGCGACAAAATTTTATTTATATTATATTGGCTACCAATTAATATAAATAAATAAGGACGGATTAAAAAAAAATTTTTTTAATTATTATTTAACAAAATGGCATACCACCACAACTTTTAAGTCTATACTTAAATAAGATACTAAATACAAAATTTGGATACAATATTTAAAAAAATGAACTTTGATTTTATCAAGAAGATTGCAGAATTTTATTCATTTTCCAGATCTACGTTTAAAACAGTTTTGAAGTTGTAGTCCACCTTGTCCCCTAAATACTCAAACTTCCGAGGTATATGATTGACTGTTTAGGTTAATTTTTTGTTTGCAAAATTTCAGCACAACTGAATAATAATTATTTTTTTAATAAATAAATAAATAAACTTGAAGGACTTGAAAACACATTTTGCTAACATTAGTTCAATTTTTTTTGGGATTACATGAACTTCTCCTATCTAACCTTCCGTTGATCGACAAAGTTAAAAATTCGAAAAATACATAAAAAATAAAATAATTGTTATATATTGCACAGTACATACTTATTAATTTTTTTATAATAGAAAGTATGGCATTCATGAATATTTTTAAACAAAAAAAAAAAAATTATAAAGATAAAAGTAATTGAGTAAAGGAGGAATACGAGCCTACTGACAGTCACACAACCAGACAGACGGGGAGACAGAGATCTCATTAAGCGGCCGAGAGGGGAGGGAGCCTCTCAAAAAATTCATCAACCGACAACCAAAAAAAAAATCCCTAAATGGAAATCTCAACACATTTCTTTTTTAATCACTTCTTCTTCTTTCATCCTTCTCCACTCTCCACACAACAACAACAACGTCAAACGTATTAATGAACAAAAAAACAATTGCCTAAATTATTATTGCTATTCTAAAAAAAAAAAATCCCAGTTGATTTTAATAAATCACACGTTTTCTAGAAATTTCTAAATTTCTTATTTTTTACTTTCTTTTATTTCTATCTATACACATGTAATATATAGTGTAGGGTGGTGTTTCTCAACGTGTGTGGCGCAAAGGCTTGAAAACAATCGAAGAAATTTATTATTGAAATCAAAATAAAAGATAATACATTCCTCGTCAGTGAATATAGTTTTTTAAATAAAATATCTAATTTTTAGTTAAAATTTTTTTTTATTTTGCCCCGTTTGCGGATCCCGACCTTTTTCCTCCGTGGATCGCTAAACGACATAACATTTTCTCACCAGTAAAATAAAAAATTTCTCAAAAATTAAATAAACTTTTACATTGAATATTAAATTAAATTGAATTAAAAATTATCCATCGATTTTTTATAATAACAAATGTAAACAATTGAAGTTTTTATTTTATTTTTTTTAAGTCTTTTTTGCCATCTGACGCCATTTAGACTCCGTCCTTATTTATTTATATTAATTCATAGGCAATATAATATAAATAAATTTTTGTCGCTTAGGACGGGAATCGAACTACTGACCTTCGGGACAAAATAAGCCATATTCGAGTTAAGAATTTAATTTAGATTAAATTTTTTAAATAAAGTTATTCCTCTGCGGGCCGCCGCTTTTTCAAGATGGAAACCAAACTCACCTCGGGAGTGGGGGGCAACTCTGAATTTTCTTGTTCAGATGTCAAAGAAAAATCTCTTGGTCTAAAAGAGTATTTCTCGAACCTGGGGGGTAAGTGCCGACTCAACCCCTCCCCCCCTTTGTATCTGCCCAAGTCTGTTAAGGAATTAGAAATTGGAAATAAAGAACGAACTTCATTGGAAGGGTTTAGGGAGTGCCAGAATACATGGCCTCTTCTCTCCAATGAATAGATATACAATAAAAATTCTCCTGTTTGCATATTTTATTAATATATAAAAACCAGATCAGTCTGTCTGTTTGTCTGTGCGTGACTCTCTCTGAAGCAGCAGCAACAGTTGATGGCCGGAAATTCTTTTTAATTTTTTTTTGTTTTTTTTTTTTTGCAATAAAGAGAGAGAGAGAGAGATAAGCAGTGTGTGTTCTATTTTTATAGCCCCCTTCTCTCTACCTCCCACTTCACCTGAAATAAAATGATTATAAAGGAACGAAGGGCGGAGAACAGCAGCAACAGCCCTCAATTAAATTTAATCGCTTTCAAACTAATAGATGAGGAAATGATAGGTCTATCTACTATTTATTTATTTATTATTAATTGCCTTAATATTATAAGAAAAAAAATTAAACTGGTATGGCCACCACAATGCACAACTTGTTCATTTCGGTCTTCTTTTTTCAGCCCGCCTATGTATTCGAAAGAATTGGATTTATAAAAAATAAAGATATTTTGTCTCAAAATCAGACACTCTTTCGCGCTCTCTACTTCCAAATTGATATAAACTTGAGCACGGACCACGAAATCAATCTCTTACCTATCTTAGATATAGAAAATCATTTTGCCGATAAAATTAATTCTATATAAGTATAGATATATCACTGAATATAAATATAAATTACTTTTTCTGTTTAAATGTTATTTGGAATAAATAACTTTTCGGTGACTCATTCTTCTTGTTCAAATCACATAGAACTATCAATGATTTATAACGACATTATTTTCAATTTAATTTATTTTTTTAAGTCTTTTGGGCCATATAGACTTTTAATCGATACAAATAAATATTATTATTCAGGCATATTTATTTATTCCAATTGATTTGAACAAATTTTCGTCGGACTACTTCGGATCCGAACCCAGACCCCTTGGCCTTTAAGGTTATTAATATTGACAATGTCTATATCTTTAACCTTTCGGCCATGAGGGGAAGGGGGGGGGGGGGCTTCATTTATATTTTATATAAAAAAAAAATTTTATTCCTTTCTTATGTGTTGTATATGTAATCTTGGGGTGACAGTCATTGTATTTGTAAAAGTCAAAGTGCTTATGTCTTTTTTATCTGCATCTGCATGCATGATTATTATTAATAAATAAATTTCTTTTTCGGTTTTGGAATAAAAATATAATTTCTGTGGCCTTTGTGATTTGAACAAGAAGAATGAGACACCGAATTTATTCCAAATAAACCATATTTAAACAGAAAAAGTAAATTATTTATCAGTGATATATCTATACTTATATAGAATTAATTTTATAGGCAAAATGATTTTCTATATACAAAATTGTGAAAGAAGTTTTTAAATTATTTTAATAAGCAATACCTTCTTATTTTTAAAAGGGTTAGCACAAGAAGTAAGTGCATTAAATAGTTTTTTTTTTACAGTAGTGAGGAAAAACAATATCCCGCAGAAGCCATCCATGACTGGTGATATAATGCCTTGCTCTGCCGGTACGGGACAAGTCGCGCGTTAATAACAACGCGCCATCTCCATGGGCTCATAAAAATGCCTCCGTCAAATCCGCTTTTAAAATAATAACATTAATTCTCTCAGATCAGGGGTTACCAAACTTCACCAGCGAGGATAAGATCAGTTCGGTGATTATTTCTAAATTTTTCTCCATTTTTGGGGCTCTCTGAACATACTTTTTTGAAATATATTAAATCAAAATAGAGGGGAAATTTTTCTTAGCTTCTAGTAATTAGAGAAAATCATATGAAATAATTGGATTGACCAAAAAATGCGGCCCTCTCCATATTTGCTTGTTTTGCTAATCCAGCCCGCAAAATCATTTAGAGACCTCTACTTTAGATTGTAATACTTAAAAGGAAATGACAAGGTTTTTTTTTTAACTTTATTAAACCATAGGCCTATTATTTTGGCTACGGATGTAAAAACCAGGGCCGCCGCGAGGCATGAGCCGTCCTCGGGCCACATATTTTGAGAGGCGAAATTTTGCCTTATTAATTTAAATTATAGAAGAAAAATCTATCATAGGTATTATATAATAAAAATTTTTAATAAAATATTTTTTTCCTTTATCAAGAACTCGTTTTCAAAATTAAAAAATATTAAAAAAATTTTAAGATCTATAAATGACTCAAGAACGCTATCAAATTTGACAATTTTGTATATAGAAAATCATTTTGCCTATAAAATTAATTATGGTATAATAGAGAATTTTGCGAAAGAAAATAAATTTTGAAATTGTTATTCATTTACGTTATATTTTATTTTACTAGATTGATCAAATAGTTGTCAGTTGTTGATGGAAGCCGATAAAGGAATAGGAAGGCAGAGCGTAGCAAAAAAGAGAAGACCTTGGATGCCAAAAGCCCAATTATTACTCGCATGTCACCACACGACACTCACTGTGATAAAGAAATAAAATATAAGTATACCTACATTGTTATATCATGACAACTTTGGGCCAATAAAGGACTGAAGAGGGACGAATAAAATTTGTCCGAAACGTCTCCTGCATCCAAGGGCTTCTTTTTTTGCTGCAGTCTGCCTTCCTATTCCTTTATTTTATTAGATTGTATTTAATATAATCTCTAATAGAAATATAAAATTACTTTTGTATTTTATAATTTAGTTCAATTGACTTTAATTTTTATAATATTTTTTCAAAAATAAATAGATTTATTGATTTAATATGCTATTTAACTTATTGCCTCTTTTCAAAATTTTTGTGGATGGAGGTCAGCAAAATGTCTAGCGCTAGCTTAAAATATACATAAGGAAAATATTATTACAAGATCCTCTCCCACTCTGCTTTGAAAGCGTTGATGAATCAGGTCTAATCTAAAAATTTAATTCAATTTGCTCAAGCCACACTGCAATTAAAAGAGCCTATGTTGATGAACTCCCCTTTTTTTTTAATATATAATATAAAACAATAAAATTTGAATAAATATTAACCAAGTTTTATATCAAATTGCTCTCTCTCTCTTATTTTCGTGAAGATGATGACGCCAATGATGATGATGATGATGGTTAGGTTTTAGTTAATAATAATAAAAATTGGAAAAATCCGAAAACTGGATATGGAAGATATCGATCGCGTGACGTCGGGACACAAAAGTCCTCAAGGGCGTCTCTCTCTCTCTTGTTGTAAAAAACAATTATGTTATAAACAGCAAAAGGGATCCTCTCTCTCTCTCTCTTTTTCTTCTAAAATATATCAGAAAATACCTTTAATAAAAAAAGGTTATTTTTTTTTAAAGAAAATATATGGACATTCATTATACTATATAAAAGAGGAAATAGGTACACGTGGCAGTTGACGGATTTTCACTTATACACATAAGTGCTATAAGCTCTTTAGCCCTCCTCTTCAATGTCTGGCCAAATCAAAATAAAATGCATTGAAATAAATTGGGAGTGGCCTCTTCTCGACTTTCTCGTGTTCTCATATATCGTATTGGGAAAGAATTTTTACCAAATATATTAATATCTAAATTATATCTGTCTATTTGACTCGTCTCAGTAAAATCATATTTGAGTGATCTCGATTCTTAGAAAAACGTTTCAGGTGAAGGACCACTTCCGGTTGTCAGAAGGTAGCTGTGGCTTCCGGAGATTATTTATAAATACTATACCGTCTATATCTCCGTGTATAGTGATTCTTATTTAGAGCTTGTAACAGCGTCTCCTTCAATAAATCCTTTAGAAGAAATTTTTCGTATAGTATTAATCAATTATCAATATTATAAAAAAAATTAAATTGATTAAATTGGCCAGCCAACAAGCCTGACCGGAAAGGAGAGCAACCACCACCGAGATCAGTGCCAATAAGCAAGGATAAGCACTGCTGAACCTCGGATAGGTGGCCTCCGCTAAACAAGAGTGTTGAATGTCCGTCAATCTTCAATTAATACATATGTATGTATATCTTAAGTCAAAATGGCCTCAGGAGCTGAAATTGATCAAAAATTTAAATTAAAAAAAAATATTAAATTTGATTTATTATCAAAAGAATTAAAAATATATTTATATTTTATTACCACGGCGAGTTGTCCTATCGTTTCTTTTCAGGATTCTTAAAATCCTAAATTGAGGTCCCAACTCTATTTTAAGTTAGAAAATGCATTAATACATCGTAAAGATTTTCTAATTTATTATATGTAACACCCAATTCAATCAAAGCCGTTAGAGTACAGTATTTTCAAAGAAAATCACTAAACTACAAGAATAACGTGGGTGAGATAAGAGTTCACACATTTTAAAAAACATCCAATAAATAATTCATTTATGAATTTTAATCCATATCGTTAGAGCGAATTTTAAGAAAATTAAAAAAACTAAAAAAGTACATCAATAAAGTACAAGTACTCTTTGGCCGATTTTAATGACCACGAGGGTGGGCTGAAAAGTTTCCGACCTAACAAAGATACAAGACATTTATTTTTATTTTTCTACATATTCTCCTTGTAAGTCTACCTCCGATGCTCCCATCTCTTGAACCCGTCCAAATAGGACTCGGCGTCTTTCTCTGCAAAATAATTGTTGGGTCGGAAACTTTTCAGGCCACCCTTTTAGCTTCGAAGTGCAAGCCACCAGCAAGAGTATCCAGCTTGAATAAATATAAAATTTCAGCCTCGTACGTTTTTCCGTTTTTGAGAATTCTTGTACATAGATACACTGAGAGACAGATCATTTTGCGAGAACCCTTTTTTTTAGACGCAGGGGACCTCAATACGTGTATTTACGTTGAGTTTTATGAATTTTATCTTTATTTTATTTATACTCTATTATTATTGTTTAATTTATTTATTTTCCATTATTTTAGCAATATTCCTTACATGCGCTTGTTTTTACTTTATTTTTATGATTATTTACACTTGATATACACTTATTAATATTTGTGATATTGAATTTTTTATATAATCTTGTTTGTATTTTATAAAAAAAAAAGGAATGGTCATGTAGCCAACCCTCAATAAATAAATAACAATAATAAAAATCAACTTGATATGACATGCATACTCACTAGGACTGTAGAGCGACCATCTCATATTCCGAGAAGACATGATTAGCGATGGCTAAAAACTTCGCTGCCTATTTTTTATCGTTTTCAAAAGCGCGACTTGCAGTTATTTTGTAAATTAATTAATTAATTAAAAAAAGGCATCTTATGGGATTTACACAATGAAATTATTAACAATTAATTAATAGCAAAGGAATGTATTTCATTTATTTAATTGTCGTTTGGGAAGAGGCCTCATTTATTGGTAGCAAATACAATTTTGTCTCTCAGAATGGTAAGTGAACTACTAAGCTTTTGTATTTGAAGCGAGATATCTACCTCTGCAGCAAGGGTCAGGGCAAATCGAAAGTTCATATGCAAACAAAATTTTTAAAATTTTAGGTCCAAGGCAATTTAATTTAACTCATGTTATTGACCAATAGGTTTTTTTTTTTAATAGATCGTGGTTTGCAAAGAGCGCCCTTCGGGACTGGCAAGATTGAATCTTAACCTTCGTTCTCTTCTGGGGATGCATCCGCTGGACCAAATAATAACTGGTATACTCGATCTATCGTAGTAAACCTCACATTTTCCTTCTGAGTGGAAAACTGCACTTATAAGTCCAAGCCCGAAAAAATCCAACCCTTCTACAAGAGAAAAAATTAGACCTTTCATTTTTATACACTCCATCAAAGATTCTTGTTTATTTGAAGCGAGATATCTACCTCTACAGCAAGGGACTGGGCAAATCGAAAGTTCATATGCAAACAAAATTTTAGGTTTACGAGGTTTATACGCAAGTCAGTAACTTGGGTGGTTTTAGAATTAATCATAGCACCCAAACTGCCCTCATCACGGTCACCGAGAGGATTATACTAACGTGGGGAAAAAAATTCTCATTTTATTCGAAATGAAAAAAGCCTTCGATTTTGTCGATCACTACTTCTAAAAAATGCAATGCGTTCTGGAATATTTCCTACCTCGACCAGAATTCACTTAACTAAAATCTTAATTCTCCCAATGTTGCTTGGTATATAATAACTTTTCAAAAAAGTAGTAGTAAACTAGACAAAACGCATGTATAATGTTTAGATATGGCCTATATATTTCGCCCTACAACAAAAAACTAAATTGGTTGCGGTTGAGCAATAAGAGGCCGTCATTCTGGGAGCGTTTTTGTTCACATTACTCGGAACTAATACCGAATTCAAAAGTTTCAATTGATGATAGGGAACTTAGAGATAAAAGAATTGCACACATTCTTATTTATCAAATCGTTTACTGTCAGATTCTGGAATTCCATCCCTAAAGAAATAAAAAATCGAAAAACAGTAAATGGGTTCCAAAATGTCCTCCTAAAATACCTATTAAAAAATCAATAAGCATCGTAACCCTACAATTTTAAATTATAATAATTTTAAAAATAACATTATTGATCTAACCTCTTTATGTTGAGATGTGGTGGATGACACTCTATGTAAATTAATAAAGTAATTTGTAGTCCTCGCACATTATATTCACAATTTTTTGAGCATTTAATATTCTTGTAAATTTTGAATGTTAGAGGCTCAATAACAGGACAAGAAGTTCTGGGAGTTATAATAAAAATTTATTCTATTCTAAAAAAAAAAAATCTTTTGAAACCCGGTGATGATAATTAAGACATTTGTCTTGAGTCCTGGACAAATTTTCATAACAATCCGTTGGGTGCGAAAGGATTTATTCTAAAAAGACGAAAAAATATATGGTATAACAAACATACGTCATCATAGAGAGAAACTCTTTGAAATTGTATTTATTCTCTTTGGCTTTTTTTTAAAAAATACAATTAATGTAAAGACACAATAACATAAAAAAAAAGAATAAAAAATGTTGCCCGTTTTATTTTTTTTTTTTTTTAAATATATATCCTAAAAAATTTTCAAATAATGTAAGAATTCTTTTATTGTTAATCCACACACAGACTTTTTATGGGACAATTTGATTAGTGGCAAATAGTTGGTTGTCTTTTCAATTTCAATTCATACGAATGTCTCTAAATTAGTCCAATATATGTATAATATCAGCCGCCCATTCAGGATAATAATAGAGTCGTCATCGTCCATGGATAATAAGATCCAGAGTGTCGAGGGGTGCATGTGATTAAGGGGTGGGTGGGGCGTGCTTTGGTGGTGGCCACAAAACATCTAATGACGCACATGTCCGCAAAATAACCAATCCCCCTTCTTTTTAATAATAAAAACCATGGCCCTTAGGCGTTGCTATTAATGAATGAAAGAACGAAACTGAGAGAGAGAGAGAGAGGGAGGGAGTGTGTTGCATTAAAATAAAAAGATTTAAAAAAAAAACGTTTTCATTTGAAATGCACCAAAAAGAGAAAATTTTTTTATAAAAAAGAGGACGCTGATTTAATTTTTATTTAAAGATACGGTATTTTAAGCGCTCACGTTTTTGAAGAAATTTATACTCCTCTTTTTAATGCATTATAAATAAAAGTTTTTTTTTTTTTAATTTATATTTTTACAATTAGAACAAAATTTTTTCCAAGTTCTCGTGTTGGTCGCTAGAGACAGGTACTCACTGTCTTGATTATTTGATTATATGCAATTACTGGAAATCCTGGTTTATGAAATTTGTATTTCCGATTTTGATACAATCTACATATACAACATTTTATTCGTTGAGTTATCAAATTTTTAGAGAAATACCGCTTGTGGTTGCCGGAAATAGCCTAAAAGTTGATACGGTTTTCCTAAAATGCACGTATTTATATTTGGCTAATCTAATACATTAAAGCGTGCTCGAGTTATTCTCTTAACGAACATACATAAAGACAGACCCCCAGACAATCCGAAAAAACTGGCCGTACATCACACAACTTTCTCTTAGTTAAGTTAACGAAAATTGTGTTATTTTCTGTCTATATAGCTTTTATTATTAAAATTATAAAAATTTAAATAAATTTTTGCTCCTTGTTAGCTCTCTTGCTACGAGCTTCTGTCTACTTTGATTTTTGCATCTTAATCTTAATTTTATTTTACATTTTTTTTTATTTGTTTGCCTTTTTCTTTTATCTCTTCGAGAATAAATTTTTTATTATTGGATTTCACGTCCTTTGGTGCAGAGGTAAAGATCTTGCTTCACGTACCAAAAGTCAGTGGTTCGCTTCCCGTTCTGAGCGACAAAAATTTATTTATATTATTTTGTCTACCAATTGGTATGAATAAATAAGGATGGAGTCTAAATGGCCCCAGATGCCAAAAAAGACTTAAAAAAAAAAAATTGGATTTTACTTTAATGTAATTTGATAATTTAATTCAAGATCCTTTTAAGTTAAAATTTGAATGGATTAATCTTGTAATTGTATAAGTAATTTTTTTTTACAAATAAATATAAATATTATTATAATTTTCTCTCG
Source organism: Anisolabis maritima (assembly GCA_010014785.2). Classification (NCBI taxonomy): domain Eukaryota; kingdom Metazoa; phylum Arthropoda; class Insecta; order Dermaptera; family Anisolabididae; genus Anisolabis; species Anisolabis maritima. The sequence goes on along the minus strand of JAAAKE020088243.1, from coordinate 22,306 downwards.
CTCACAGTGGGAAGCGAACCACTGATTCTTGGAACTTGAAGAGAGAAGTCTACCTCTGCTCTAAGGGACAACGGCTTTAAATTTAAATGAACCATTTAAATTTTTTTAATGTTAGAATTTTTCATAAAATCTGAAAAAAAAAAAAATAATTTAAAGAAAAAGAAAAAAAAACGCTTGCTGTTTTATGAAAAAAAAAGAGAACTTGCCTGTCTAGTCACCCTGCATGCATAATAAGCCGAAAAAGATTCACAAAATTTCCAAATTTCTAAAGTTCAAACAACAACAAAAGGATTTTCTTTCTTTCTTCGTATATAGAAATTAATTGAAGCGTATATCCATGCCTTAATGTATTAAATGAAAGCTAAGAGTAAGTTGATATCTCAAGTGCACTTGAAGAGTGGTTATTGTATTTATATTATTTAAAATCAACCTCTCTCTTTAAAAGGACCTACTCCTTGTTTTTTTTTTTATTCTCTAAGAGTATAAATAAGAGAGAAAACAAAACAAAACAAAACAAAAAAAAAGTGAGTGAGTCTCCAATTACAAAATATCTCTCAGATTGGGTAATTGAATTACGCCCACCGGGTCACGTGGCCAGCACGTGTATGTCGTTAAGTTTTTTATACTCTTACCAAATGGACTTTTTGTATGTCCCCCCCCCCCTATCTCTCTCTTTCATATTCTACTTTATTTCATTCCTCCTCCTTTTGTTGTTAGATATTTTTTGGTCTTTGAAATAAAAGAAAAAATCTGGTGTAACGACGACACATCACACAACTTTCTCTTACCAAAGGTAAGGGAAACTGAGTATTGCGCTGTCACACCAAATTTTTTTATTTCCGAAGTCCCTGGGTTACAATTTTATATTATCTTTCATTTTTAGAGATTTTTCGTTTGTGTGTATCAATTAATCAATTATCAATATTATAAAATTTTTTTTTATTAATTAAATTGACAATTAAATCTCACAAAGGAATTAAAAATCTATATCCCCCCCTCCCCCCCCCCCGAGGGCGAGAGGTTAAATATACTGACATGGCCAATATTTATAACCTTAAAAGCCAAGGGGTGTGGGTTCATGTCCCCGCAGTCCGATGAAAATTTATTTAAAACAATTGGATACCAATTAAAAATATATATATATACCATGGCAACGGATTATCCTGTCTTTTCTAAGGAACTATTAAGCACATTCACAGAGAGAGAGAGAGCATTTGTTAGATTCAGAAGTCCTCAAAACGTGTATTTCTGTTCAAATCTCAACATCGAATTTTTTTCGATCACTATATATATTTCATATATAGGTAAGAGAAAGTAAAAAAATCAATTTTTTGATTAGGTTTTAATAAATAGGAGGACTTTAATAAATTTCCTGTAAAAGAACAATTAAATATAATTGTATAAATAAAAAATTGTAAAAATTAGAGGATAATTATTAGATAATAAAAAAAAAGAAAAAAAGAGGATGGACATGCAGATAGACAAACAACTCCAGGAGAGATATTAAGCTTTTAAATATATAAACTTGTATTTTCAACAGAAGCGTATATAATGGGGGATGGGGAAAGTAAAGTGAGTAATTACCCTCCCGGATGATTTTTTTCAATTTTAAGTCTTTTTTCAGCTGTCGAGGCCATTTAGACTATAATCTTCACAAATATATTTTTCGGCTGCAGTGGCCATTTAGAGTTTTATAAATATACTTTTAATATTAAATATCGATTGCTTCCGACGTGCGTTCATTATGGTTTATTAATATGATATTGTATCTTGTATATTAACAGATAAATTCATTCATTACCCCCTCTCCCATGATTTAAGGTTGGATACGCCAGAGTTTTAGATAATAAAATTGTCAAAAATTTTCTTATCTACATCTAAAAACAAGAATTGAATAAGCAAACAATTTGGAATTTAAGAATTTATTTATTCATCTCTAATTCATACATATAGTTTTGCAAAACAAGATAGAAGAAAACTAAATTCCAGACACCATGGTTTTTTACGAGATGGAATATGAAGTGCATAACGTACATTTTGACATCTACGATGAATGTTTTGTAAAGGGCCAACCAACCCACTGCAACAAATTTTACGGTTCTTGTTGGCAATAAATTTCCTCATCCCTGTCGTATTTCTTTAGATGGATCTAAATTTAGGTAGTGCGCTTGTTGTACCTCAAATAAATATCAAAGAATTATTCAAACTTCCCCAGAAAGCTCAACATACTTGGCTGAATGCTACGCAGTTTTTAAGGCTATTACATTTACGTTGCCTAGGACTGTAGATATCAGCCAGTCAGAAAATTTAAATTTTTTGAGAATAAATATTTTATAAGGCCGAGTTAAATAAAAACAGGGTTTCTTTAATTAACTGGAATATTATTTTAATCGAAACCGTGTTAAACGTATATGTTTTTAATTTTTGAAATTTGTTTAATAATTTGATTTGGGACCAGATGCCACCAGTGTAATATTAATAGGAATTTTGATGAGTTAGTGTATATATATTTTAATCCATCGTTTGTACTCGGTGATGCAGCAGCTATATTCACGAAGGTGTCGAGAATTTCGGGAATGCCCTCCAAAATAAGCTAAAGACATCTATCTTTATATTAAAAATAAATGACTATAATGGAGTTGCTTCTTGGAATTCTAGACATCTCCTCACTGAAGAAGACTGGCAGCATTAGAAGTCGAAACCAGAGGTCTGAGAAAGAGAATAAATCAAGTATATAATTTGTAACACTTAGATATTTTTTTTTTTTTTACTAGACTGAAAAAGCCTAATTTGCCCTTGCTATTACATTTACATCTATTAATAATATCTCAGACACAACGCCGAGTCTATTGAAAGCCACTCTGCCAATTACTTATTGCATGAAAGTCAGCATCTCGTTTATGAAATACAACTGAAAGGTGATAGAATTCGGATCATTTGTGGATTTTTTTTTAATTCCAGACATTTTAGAACATCTCTTTTTAGAGAAGATTATCTGTGTGCTATATCTGTATATTCTGTTAGAGAAGCTTTTAAATACAATTTAACATGCCTCGACTAACGGTTGTTTTTTTTCTATATTGTATATATTCAAATAGTAACAATTATTTCTCTTTGTTTCAGAGCGAGAGGGAGCTGAGCATCAGCAGCTCCACTCCACACAGGTAAGCACCAACGACCCACTATACGTGTGAGTGAGTGTGTGTGTGTGAGCAAATGAATCTGCCAGTTAGTGTCATAAAGGCTATGCATTTAAATAGAAACCATTAAGTTTTTCGCCTATTTTAATTAAGTATAAATATATTTAGATGATTTTCTTCTTCTCTGTCTTTCTTTTTCTCCTTTCAAAAAAAAAAAAAACTTTTTGAGACTCATTAACTTTTTAACTTCTCATTCGACATCCGGGATTGCCGCCTTTTCTTTTTCTTTTCTTTTTTTTTTTTTTTAGATTTTGAAGGATTTAATTTCATACGTTATTTGACCATATTTATTTCATAACAATTAATTTCCAATTATTTTTAAATTTAATTAGAAAAATTTATATTTTGTGAAATAATTTAATTTTTCTTCTTTATTTCGAAAAAAAAATGGAATGAATGCATTCATGTATTTTAAAGAGCCTTTGCTTTCAGTGACGGTGTCAACTTATTCATTTTGGGAGGGGGGGGGGGAAGGGTGGCCATATTAAATAGATGTAGCAGCCCCTCTAGTTCCCTGAAAAAACGAGACGTTTCAAACAAAATTTATTTATCCACCTTCAGTCAAGTTTCTGTTGAAAGTGAGTTGAGTTTGTAGGTACATACATAATCCTAACATATTCATGACTATATATTCAATTCATGAAGATTAATATAATGATATATAATTCTATAATAAATTAGTTGTTAATTTGCTTAACAGATACATTCAAAATTCAAGGGACTAGAGAGGCTTTTATTTGGCTGCCTGCGCCTATTTCCTTATTCACCTCCTCACTAAAAGCAACCAATAATATACAAGCATAACAAAAGATATCTCTTATATATATATGTATTTATATAAATACGTTTTATCCCGTCACATTCCCATTACAATATTTGGTGGCAGATACAAAAGTACATTTTCTGCCAGGAGAATTGGGATGTGAAGTTGAGTCATTACCCGTTAAAACGAAATACTCTTAAATGTTTTTATAAATTTATTTTATTTCACAATTTCTACGAAAACCGGACCAGAAATTTAAAAACCGACAAAACCGATGAAAACCGGCCTGTTGGCAACTTTGATTAAAATTAATTTAAAATTAAAATAATTATTTAAGACACAATATGGACATATAACGTATATGTCTATCTATTGATGCGATTTTTTCTCATTTAATGTTATTATAAAATATGGAATTAGTAAACAAAGTTGAAGAGGGCATTATTCTAACACCTTGCTTGCTCTGCTCACTCAAGTATCGCTCTTACTATTAGAAGCTCATTTGTCATTCCCACTTTATTGATATCCCCAAGGGATGAGGACCAACCCCTCAGGAGACATAAGAGGCCATGATTAACCAAACTCTCCCCTGGGACTCTATTCTATGACTAAAAGACTTTTTTTTCCTCCCATTTTTAATATTTATCGGCATGGCCACCCGAATGGATTTTTAGTACAGACATTATCTGATATTATAAAAAAAAAACTTTGTTGTTGTTATTAAAGAAAAGAAAGGGCTTTAGCTTGTTAGAAGTTGAAAGATTTTTGGTCTTGTCAGGTTGATAACAAGCAAGCCATCAGCCATGTCGTTGGCTTGTTCTCTCTCTCTCTCTCTTTGCATAGAATTTGATAATGATAATATTATTATTAAATAAAGAGAGAGAACACAAAAAAAAAAAACAAGTAAAGAGAGTTTCCAAAGTCTTGTCTTTTTTTTTCTGAGGCCATTTAGACTCCGTCCTTATTTATTTATATTAATTGGTAGCCAATTTAATAGTAACTAATTTTTGTCGCTTAGGACGGGGAGCGAACCATTGACCTTTGGTACGTGAGGTGAAACCTCTAGTTCAGCAGGGCAACAAAAGAAAAAACGTACGAGGTTGAAAGTTTGTATTTAATCTAGAGATACTCCCGTTGCATCGGCCAAAGAGTATTATTAGTATTTTACTAATTTACCTTTTTTTAGTTTTTTTTTTCGATTTTCTCAAAATTCGCACTAACAATTTTGATTAAATTTCATAAATCAATTATCTATTAGATGATCTTTGAAATGTATTAATCCTTTTCCCCCTCCCAAATCGTTTTGGTCCCAATTTACTCTTGCAGGTTTTTAGGTTTTTTTTGTAAATTTCTTTAAACTATTCTAATGGTTTTAATCAAATTGGTTGTTCTTATAATAAATTAGATCATTTTTATTCATTTTCCACCTCAAAATAGACCCTCAATTTTTGAATTTGAAAATCCCCTTCGAAAGATTGTTGCCATGGTAACCAAGTATAAATATTTTTCATTCCTATGTGTATTAAAAAATTTTATCCCTAATTTTCGAGATCCTTCATCATTCAACAAATTCCCTCAATACCCAAAATATATAGCCTTACTAGCCCTTAACACATTCTGCAATAGATCCAAAATTATCTTCTGAAATGAGTTACTTCTTCTAATGCTATTTATATTATGACCAATATTTATTAATAACCACAATTTTCTCAGCATTCCCTGGACCAAGTTTTTTGAAATTAACTTGTAATAATTGTCTCCAGTGCTGTGCTAATTTTCATAACAATTCGTTGATTGGAAGGGGATTTATTCTTATCATTTGTATTGTTTTTGTTTTGAATTATTTGATTTTTTTTTTTGTTCCCACAGTATATATACACAACATTTATTATTTAAAGATGATTATATATATTTTGTAAAAATTAATATTCTGTATACATTATAATATATGTCCACATTTCGGGGCTCGATGACTTCGGCTAACAGTCGTTAATAAACTTAGTATAAATAATTATTATTACTTTAATAAAATTTTTTTATAAGCTTGATCTTAAATCACAAATCTCTAAAAAGGAAAGGTAAATTAAAATTGTGAACCAACTTCCTCTGGGACGCGACACAAAAAATCTGGTGCGACAGCACATAACTCAATCTTTCTTACCTTAGGGAAGAAAAAGTGTGATCACACCAGATTTTTAAACATAAATTAAATTAAAAGGTTTTTTTTTTTTATTTAAATCAATTTTTTTGCTTTAGTTAAAAATATTTTCTTCTATAACGGAGCTAAAGAAATTCAGATAAATTTTAAACAACAAACAACTCATTAACGCATGCATTTCTATCTCTTTTTAATGGCGATCTCTTTGTTTATGAAATAGCCTACGAGATGAACAAAAAAAGAATAAACAACAATATTTACGATTTGTTAACTACCAGTTAAATAACAAAAAATAAAACTAAAGGTTATTTAGTTAAATTAAAATATTAACCTGCCATAAAGGCCTATGAAATGTTTCTTTAAATATTCATTAGAGAAGGACGATTTTTTACAAATGTATTAAAATTTGGAGTGAATCAGCCAGCAGGTGGCGGTAAAAAAAACCTACCAATATTTATTAATAACCACAATTTTCTCAGGACCAAGTTTCTTGGCCAATTTTCATAACAGTTCGTTGATTGGAAGGGGATTTATTCTTATCATCTATATCATTACAATCAGCACATATAGATCCTTTGAAATTTTACTTAATTTCTTTGTCTTTTTAAAATATAATCCATATAAATATATTTATTTAGAGATATGGGAAAAGGGAGAAAGTCAACCAATAGAGTTCCCTCTATCGAAATAAAACTCCCAAAATGTGAAAAAACGTTTCGGCTTTAATTAGATAATGCTTTATTTAGATAGAGGCTACCCTGTTAGCGGATTTCCTCCCTTCCCACATATCTCTGATCTAGGGGGAGCCACCTAACTCGTGAATATTTATATTTATTTATATAGACAATATATCCTACAAAATAACAATAAAAATAAACACACTCATTTAGGGTGTATGGTCAATTAGTCCTGTTTAAGAAGATCGGGGGTTTTGCAACTACATTGCCTTATTTTCATTCCTAGCAAAAAAAAACTTATTTTTATAATTTTATAAATGAAATAATAAAAAAGCAGACATTACAATGAATATACAATAAATAATATTGTATATAGGAAAGTGTTATTGTAAACAACATTTGACCCCCACGGAATGCACTTGGTGGGTACCGCCGTCTCTCTTTGGCCAAGCCATGGGGGCTTCTGTTGCTGCAGGCCGCCACGATCCTAGCATTAGTCTGCAATTAAATTAAAACAACAACAGAAAAGAGGTTCATGCCATCGGACAAAAACCCCTCCCTCTCTCTCACTTGCAAATAGAACATTTGCATACTTGTTTTCAAATCAGAAGTATGATATTATAACTGTCTCAAAATATGAATAAAAAAAAACATATATGAAAATCCCGAATTTTATTATACCGCGTTTTTTGTTTCTTGTCTTATGTTTCCGAGTCCCTTAGAGCAAGAAGTTTGAAACTTGGCACAGGAATATTCTCCTAAATTGTGGTCTGAATGTGTTTTTTGAAGAGCTGGGTTTGAAATTAATAATGTTGACGATGATTAGACACAAAATATCCCAAATGTGGTACTAGCCAACTAAAGAATTTCGTTTTATGAGACTTCACAAATACAAAGCGGAGGAAAGCAGGAATTAAATAAAAGAACAGTTTCTCGGCCCAAATGATTTATTTCCTGTATCGATGGGTAGGGGTTTTGCACGCTACACGCCACCCATCTTCAGAACACAGGCCGTGAAATAATTTCTTGCCTTCAACAATCGTCGACTCAATAACAGCTCACTATCTCTAAGTGACTCTCAGGCATGTGTAGCAACTCGTCATACTTATCCGCCCTAACATTATATTGTTGATGAGAAGAAAACTCTAAGATGGCTGTCGTTTATTCCCCAAGTCATCGATAGAGGTAATAAATCATTTCTACGGTTCTTTTAGTTCCAAACTTCATAGAATTTATAAAAATGACGAAGAACTATGATGAATTCTCAAATGGCGAAAGGATGGTATGAAGTAAAAAATGTTTTAAAGAATACCTTGTGGTTACTTGCCAGAAGGTTTTGAATAAAGATATGTAAGACGGGATGTAGATAATCTCCTGCCTATCACATTGCAGTATATACTTGATGTGATTTTTCTAAAGTTATGAACATTGCCAGAGAACAACATGAGGGGAAAATCAATTACTGATCTTTGAGACTTCTCAAAGGTTTTTGAAAAGATAGATTCTGATAATGAAATTAGAAACAACACGGTGAGTCCAATTAAAATGATAATGGCCGAAGTGAGTCAGCCCTGTATGCTATGGAAATGCGGATGGTCTGATGGTCACTCGTGTAAACCGCATTCCTAACCAGAAGAGGTGGAGGGAAGAAGAGATTTGACATTGCACCAATCCCTCATAAAATGCAGAAGGCGACGGGCTCCGCCGGAGAAAAGACCACCAAGATTATTGACAATAAGCAAGGCCAAGCACTGCTGGCCTCCGAGAAGAGTGTGCTGAACGTCCAATGGTAGCCATCGATACGATTTTCCTCTCATCCAATTTAATTATATTATATATATATATTGTTAAAAAGGCCTCTTAAAATTTGCAGGAATGGCGATTTTGATACTATGGGCACGTGATGAGGTAACTCATGGTGATGCAAAGTCAACTTTGAGATGAATTTCTTAGGAAAGTAACGTCCCAAAATGAGGTGGAACCCATCGAATGAGAAAGGATATTATATGTTTGATATGAACTGGAAAGAAAGAGCCGCAATAGATAGAGGGAAGTATATAGGCAACGTCAAAAAAGAAGAAAAAGGTTTTTTCTTAAATTGATTTACGTCCTACAATCCCTGCTATCAGAGAGAATTTGATTGGCAAAATTAAAATCTACAACTTCGAAAATAATAAATGACTATTAAAATATCTCTCTTTCAAATTAAGATCTCATTCGTACTTTACTCCCAAAATTTCAAAAGAATCCAGATTGTTATTAATTTTTTTTTTTAATTCCCTTGCTGAATGTAGATATACATGTCATTATTTTTTTTTTTGGTGTTATGCTGACCACATCACTCACACACGCACAGAGAGAGAGAGAGATTATTCTAATGAACAATTTTCATAAAGAATGTTTGGAATATTTTTGAAAATACCTCACGTTCTTTCTTTTGTAAGAGAGAGAGAGATAATTTTGATTTAATAGTTGTTGGCCTCATCATTATCATCATCATCATCATCATCATTTCATTCGTGAAGTAGTAGACTATATCGATTCTCACTCAACCAATAATATACACTCTCCCTTGAACAACAACAACAACAACCATTAACAACAACAACAACCGACCTGGTCTTGCATAAAGGAGGAAGGCGGTGGGTCCCCGGAGGCGATCACGACGTCGGGACCAGCAAGCAAGCCCCTTGGACTCGACATCCTCCCGCTCATCTGCCCTTTGGGCACCTGGTCGACCGGCCACTCTCGTGGTAGCAACAACAATTTTTTTTTCTTAGATACCATTTATTTCTCATTGTATATATATTCTAAAAGTTACCATTTTTCTTAGTAAATTTATATACGACACTTGTATTGAAATTTGTTGCAATTTATCAAAAAAAATTTTTTTTAATTAAAATGCATCGTTAAAGATTAATTAAAATTGTATAAATTTGGGATTTAATTAAAATTTCAAATCGCCCTGTTCCTTGAGACCCCGCTTCACGTACCAACGGTCAGTGGTTCACTTCCCTTATATTAAATTGGCTACCAATGAATTTAAATAAATAAGAATCGAAATGGCCTCAGATGCCAAGAAAGACAAAATAAATCAAATTATTTGATGATGATGGTTGGAAAAGAGAAAGAAAAAAGATTCCTTCCTTCTCTTACTCAATTCTTTATCTTAATCTAGAATATTTTTTATTATATATTTTTTGAAAAACATGTTTTCTTTAATGGGATAAATGAAGAAATTATCTTTTTTCGCAAAGAGATCATGATATTTAATATTCTTTGAACGTTATATATTTTGTGTTATATAAAATGAAATATAATATATATATATAAACATTCAGGGGGGAAGTTTGTAACCAAAAGTAGGTAGGAAGATTGCATGCATTCAGGAGGCCTTTGAACAGAGAAAGCTCTTCATCTTTTTCTTGACGGTGGCGGCGAAATTACCAACACGGATAAAATGCTAACTTTGCAGTCCTCTAGACCTGTGCTTCTCAACCTTTTTTTTTTCCCTTTAAAGTCAGATTTTACATTAGAGTCCACTACAATATACACTATTATACCAATTTATTCATTTTATTTATTATTAAGAGCAAGAGTTCAATATCAAAATCTAAACAAAATAAAAGAACAACCACTGGCGTATTCTGCTGTAAATCAAGGGGAAGGTGGAGGGGTAATGAGTATAATTTATATATATATATATATATATACATTGATATACTAAATATAATATCATATTAAGAAACAACAATAAACCTCGGAAACAATCGATTCATTTCATTTGGACCGTATAGGCCCACCTACCGGGTTCCCCGTTTATTTACCCGAGATGCTTTCGTATACGGAGACACACACCTCAACCCCAGCCGACCTCTGGCCATAGGCATCTATCGGCACCCTGTGAAGTTACATTATTTCTAATCTCTAAAAATCCCTCCTGGCCAGGATGTGAACACCAATCTCCTGTGCAGAACGGCGACACCCTACCGAATACTCCACAGAGAGCCCTTGGAAACAATCGATATTTAATATTAAAGTTATATATAGAAAAACGAGTGTGGTATGAGTTCTTACAAAATATAAATATAAAGACCCTTGCTTCTAGTGTGATGGGATGGCGATGTATTTCAAATAATGTAGCTTATATATTAAAATCCAATACTATCATAATCAAATTTGTACAAAATTATCACGAGTTCTTTCTTAATTCTTCTCATTTGAATTCAGCATCTGAGGCCATTTAGAATCCGTCCTTATTTTTTTAAATTATTGTCTTAGGTTAACTTTAAAAAAATGTGTGGTTAGCACCCGGGACTGAGGAAGATTTTCAGTCACAAAGAAACGTCCCTATAGAAAGACTGAAATAAAAGTTAGAAATTTGGATCTTCCTTCCTTTTTTTCTTATTTATTGAGTAAATTAAAAAAAAAAAAAGAGTAGGGTAAATGTCCAAATATTTTTCTCATACATATTCTCCTCCTGATTTAAGAATTTGAAGACATTTAATTAAAATGTAATTTTTCCATTTTCAGCCAAAGATTAATTATAAATTAAATAACAGAGGAATGTGGATCTTTCACTTTTTTTTTTTTAATCCGAATACCCCTAAACGATTAATCTGCTCTAGGGCTCTCTCTGTAGAAAGGCTGAAATAAAAAGACGTTAAAAGTTGGAAATTTAAATTTCCTTATTAAAATCATCCTATAATATTTTTATTCTAAAAATTCTTATAAATTTAATGATAGAGTCCCTCTTCCCCCCCCCCCCCCGGCCGAGAGGTTAAAGATATTGGATACCAATTGATTTAAATAAATATGCCTGGATCAGTGGTACAGTAATCTTGTATATTATTATATATCGTTTAAAAATTTATATGGCCTCAGAGGCCAAAAAGATTTAAAAAAAAAGAGTCTTGAAAAGGTAGGGTGGGGAGTCGCTAGAGTAATACAATATCAAACCTTTTTTTTTATATCTTGAAATATAGAATACAATTTTCAACACACTCTCCCATATTTTATATTTTCAGTCAAGAGAGTACATAACAGTCAATCCTTTTAGAACGCGCTTATGGGTGCGGCTGGGCGTCCGCTTTCGCTCTAAAAACATCGACCCTTGGCTAAAAACATTGATTGTTGTATATTATCTAATGTGAAAACATTTATAATACTCTTTTTATAAAATTTCATTTTGACGCAGGATAGCCCATTTATCCAACTCTATCAGCGGTGTCTCCTCCTCGAAATGCATCCCAATCACGACTAACAACAAACACGAATTAACATACAGATAAATGCTTTATATAATTACATTTACAAATGACTGTCTAGTTTAACACAATTTATTATTTATTCCGTTCAAAACAATTAAGTCATATCCTAAAAATTTCTTTGAATTATATACATCAAAATACTTCATTCAATTCCTTCTTAAAAGTTTTTAGTTTAAAAAAATTTATAATTTTCTCCTTGATTGATACATTTTAATTTAATTTATCTCTCTTTTAATTATAGAATTTCTTCAAATTAGGAGGAAGATATGTATAAGAAAGAATATTTAGCTATTATTCTATTTTTTTTTTTATTTATTCAATAAATTTAGAGAATATTGGAGAAAGAGAGAAAAAAAATTTAATTCATTTAATAACGTCGACGTTTCGTCGCCACTAAAAATTTGTTGTGACTAAACCCACAACTTGTTTTCTTTTTCGTAAGGTAAGGAAAGCTGAGTGATGTTCTGTCACACATCATCATTGCGTCATGTTCCCTAGGTAGCCCTTTAATGGCAGTAGTTTAAGAAACAGACCAGTTACTCCCACCATTTTAACTGAACATTGGCAAAAGACTTCATCAGTAAAGAGGGTCCCAAATAATTTTTAACCGGATAAGGATTAATACATTTCACAAATCATCTAATAAGTAATTGATTTATGAATTTTAATCAAAATCGTTAGAGCAAATTTTAAGCAAATCAAAAAAAATACTTCAGTAAAGTACTAGTACTCTTTAGCCAATTTTATTGAATAGCTTCGAAATACATGGGGCTAGAATACCTAGCTTCAACCTCGATGACAGACCATTTTACAAGACTCATGTTTTTTTAGACTAAGGGATCCTCAAAACGTGTATTTCCATTCAAATCTCGAAATCGATTTTTTCATTGTATAAAAAAAATTAATAGAGAGTATTATTGTTTTTTTTTTTAATTAAATAAATCGATTGAAAAGTCGATTGGAAAATCAATTTGATTTAATGGCAGCCCATTATTCCGCACCGCTTTTTGTTGATGATAACAGAATTGTATCACAAAGTATTTTTTTTTTAGTCTCTTCGGCATCTAAGGCCATATAGATTCCAACAATATATATTTTAATTACGATGCAATGATCCATGCATATTTATTTACACCAATTGATTTAAATAAATTTTTATCGGATTGCCTCCGATCCGATTCGAATCCACACCCCTTGACTTTGAAGGTTATAATTATTGACAATGTCAATATCTTTAACCTCTCTGCCACGGAAAGGATAATACTGAGTTAATACTAAAATTTAAAAAAAATTTCAAACCTGAAACCTTGTCTGAGAATTCCCCATGAAAATCAGTCAAGTGGTTCCAGAGCTCATTCATTCCAAATAAACAGACATACCAAGTTTGTCAATATTTTTTATTTCCACAATCCTCTCTCTCTCTAGCTCAATGTTTAATAATTGATCGAGATTTAATAAATGCCAGACAAGGAGGCTGCTGGTTAGGGGGGGGGGGGAGCGTGGGCGGCTCGTCAGCCACCATCTTGAGTTTGAGAGAGGAGCTGCTGCTGCTGTCTCTCTCTCTCTTCGCTTGGCGGGAGTCCCCGGTTCGATGCCCGGCGGCGGCGGGGCTCACAATGGCGACGCCCAACTTGATCCCCTCTCTCTCCCAACCCCTGGCTACGCCCTCTACAATCATAAAAAAAAGAACAGCTTCTTTTTTCTTCTTCTTCTTCTTCTTCTTCTTCTTCTTCTTCTTCTTCTTCTTTGCCTCTTTGCATTTATCGCCCTCCAGGCAATCGACTCTCTCTCCTATAAACACTTTTCATGTATTATGGCTCATACAAAGGTATTTCAAAAAAAAAAAAAAAAAAAATTGACAACGAAATTGTAAAACCTTTCCATTCTTTTTAATCTTTTTATTATTTTATACCCAATTTTTTAAGAATCCTTCCACTCAACGAATTAATTATTATCATTAAGTTTTAAAATATATGGTCCAGGGGATGCTGAGATAATTGAGGATCTTAATGGAAATTTGGGGTCGATTTATTACCGCCCTCTGCGGATTGATTCTTTCCAAATTCTTATGCTCTCCTAGAAGTATAAATTTATAGAGTTTTATCCCTTTCCACTAAGTGATTTCAAAAATATGAGCTACAATAACTACGCACATTAAGTTTATGTTTTGGGATCCTTTTTCCTTGGGGCGTAAAATTATTTAAAAATTTTTCATAATCATAATACTTTCCCTTTACCTTTATATATAAGATGGTGTAAAAGCAAAAATTATTTATCTATTCTAATAAAATTTCTTGTTTTTATTTTTGAATTTAACATCGTGTAAATGAACGTACCAAAGGTCAGTGACTCGCTTCCCGGCCTGTGCAACAAAAACGTATTTATATTATATTGGCTGTCAATAAATAACGACGGAGTCTAAATGGCCACAGAAAATGGCACAAATAATCATGTAAATGACGCCTCAAAATTGTAAATATTATTATATACTTTCAAAGTGATAACATAAATGAAATACATTATTATTTTATTTTAGGAGAAGATGCAGGCTTATTAGCAGTACAAAAAAGAATTATTTTATTACATTATATTGATTTTCTTGGTTGGAAAAAAATCCCAGCCTCCCTCTTGTGCTGTAGTGATATCGAAACCTTTCAAAACATCTCCCAATGAATAACATACATATCGTATATAATTTTATTTTCCCAAACCATTATATATATAATAAATAATAAGGGGAAATTACAATATGAACATAAAAAATTTGATTTCCCAATTTTTACCTTTCTGGTCAAAAAGACCCCAAAAATGCAAAAAATCCTATGTGAATATCTGAGTGTAGCTTATATCTCTGGAAACACTCATCACACAAGGATGATACTTAACAAATTTATTGCCCTAGGGGTGGCAAAGAAGCTATTAAAATATGAAGGCAATCGGTCCTCAGGGGGCGGTAAAAAAGGCCCCCCAAATATATCGCGCATCAGCTCAGTTCTATCTTTTGCAACTCGATGATAATAATTAAGACGTTTCTCTCCAGCAATGGGCCAATTTTCATAACAATCCATTGAGTAGAAGCGAATTTATTCTTAAAAAAAAAATTGGAATGAGATAAACCTCATCATAATGAGAAAAAAAGAAAACTTATTTTTTAAATTAATTTTTTATTTTTTTTATTTTTTTGGCATCTGAGGCCCTTTTAGAGTCCGTCCTTATTTATTTATATTAATTGGTAAATTCAATTAATGAAAAAATTTATTTATCCAAATTACCTAATCATCAAAAATAAGAATAAAAATCCACATGACTTGACTTGCTTACTCGATGGAGCGGCCATCTTATATTACCTAAAATAGGATTTGTGATGGCTAAAAAGGGGGGAAAAGTGTTGCAACTATGTTGCCTGTTTATTTATTTATTTTAGCCCTGCCAAGGACTTGTTTAAAATTTTTAACCAAAATCTTTATATTTTTCTTTAAAAAGCATTAAAGGCCTCGATAGTAGACTCCTTATCTAAAAAATTCTCTTTTTAAAATTGATTCTTATTAAATGATACTCTTTCATTTATTTATTTATTTATTTATTTTTAAAAAACCACCTTTTTTTTTTCCGCATCTAAGGCCATTTATCCATTCCATCCATATTTATAATATAATTTAAATTTAAATTTTATCGCTCTGCACAGGAAGCGAACGTCTAACCCTTGGAATGTGAAGAGGAAATAAAACTATATTCGGACAAACATGGCATATATATAATACTTGGAATTTTATAATATAATATTATATATTAAATATTGTGGTAAAAATGTGTCTTTTTTTTTTTTTATTATTCCCTTAGGAATTTTCAAATAAAAACGACATCCCTCTTTTTAGAGGTTGATCTTAGACTATTCTTGCCTCTTTAAAGGGGTGGTGGGGAGATGGGAATTGTAATAAAATTTAAAACGACCCCTAGATGTCAAATATCAAAAGAAATTTGAAAATTCCTCTTCTACTATAAAATTACCCAGTTGGGAGCGTTGTGATCGTAGCTAAAACATTTACTAACATTTTTTTAAATTTCTGTATAATTATATATTCCAAGAACTTTTTTGTGATTTCCTAGCATTTCATAGCATCTTCAATATTTAAAGATAAGATATAAAAAATTTCAAAGCTCCAGTTCAACGGGAAATTACTTAAATTTCCGTCACG
Organism: Anisolabis maritima; assembly: GCA_010014785.2. NCBI lineage: Eukaryota > Metazoa > Arthropoda > Insecta > Dermaptera > Anisolabididae > Anisolabis > Anisolabis maritima. Next base: position 6,042 of record JAAAKE020088243.1, on the reverse strand, counting down.
AACAGACGGACACTTCGCTATTTGTGTACTAGTATATCTAGAAATTATTCGTGTAGGAGGAGTTGCGGGACAAAAATACAAACATACAGAAGGAGTTTGCATATACGAGTATAGATTAAATTTACTTAATAAAATCTAATTAAATTCCATTCAAAATTTTACACGTATAAATTAGAGACTTTAGCTGTTTAAACCGTTGATGATTTATCCACAATTTTTTTTTTTAATGAATGTGAGTACGTCGTTAAGCAATTTCTATCTTTTTCCTTTTTTTTTTCTTCCTCTACTCTATATATATAATAAATTGACTTGGTCATTTTTCAGATTGGAAAATTGATCTTCTTTTCTAATCTGGACCATAAGTTGAGATGAGCTTCTCTCTCTCTCTAATATTGACATGTTTCTTGATTTACAACAAGAGACCCTGAAAGGTCGGTGAAATATTGACTCCCTCTCTCGCTTTCTCTTTCGATATCCTTCTTGAAAATAACCATCAGCTCTCCCTTTTTTTTTTTTTGTTACTTAAATGAATGGGCTCTATAGAAAAAACTTTATCATATTAAAAAAGAGGAAATTCAAAGAATCATAAAATTATTATTCGTATAAAATCTTAATTTTCGTGAAATTTAATTAATTATTTATTAAGTAAACACATATATACAAACTATCTCTGTAGGTTTGTATGTTTGTTCCGCACCTCCTCCTACACGCATAATTATATCCCTATAAAATTTTGTAGAGATTTTCGTCAACCTTTAGAAAGAATGGTCGGGGGATTCTTATTTCAAAAGTCATATAGGAAACTCCTCCCAAAAACTAATTTTTCATTTTTTCTGCCGAATTTTCAAGATTATTAGTATCTTTGAGCCGCAGATATACATTTGCAAAGAATATTAATTTGACCATATCTTAAACAAAAATAACATTGTTGGAGTCTTTGGTTTCGACGCTCACCTCTTGACCTCTGAAGGAAGCGATTGCCCTCTAAAGACTACGATCATAACTGGGAGAGGATTTCTAATCTTTTTTATTCTTTTTGTATATTCTTTTAACATATCGAATTTGTTTGTTGGCTAGCTATTTATCCTCTTTGATTTCTTCCTCACTAAGCATGCACTCCACACACCCTGTCTAAAAATCATGAAGTTTGGAATAAGACATCCATCATTTTCTAGCTAAAGTGATGCTTTTGCAGAAATGTCCCCTAACTTTCTTATCTGTTTTCTAACAGAGAAATATGAACGTCAGTCATTGTCATTACTTTTGTGAAAAAGAAAGAGATTTTTTTTGAAAATTCGACATCACTTCCTATAAACTTAATATTTGTTTCCTGATGAAACCTTTTCAAAAATGTTACTAAAATGTGAGACAATCATTTTAGTTTTTAATTAATTTAATGTAAAATTTCTTCAAAATTTATTACTTTTTTCAGAATTTAGTAATAAAAAAAGAAACAGAAATAGCTAACATGGTTTGTCCCATTTTATATTATGGGAACATACGAATTTTCATATTTTCATATCCTTAACATGCGAGTTGCACATCGACAAAAAATGTATTTAAATTATATTGGTTACCAATTAATTTAAATAAACAAGGACGGAGTCTAAATGGCCTCCGATGCCGAAAAAGACATAATAAAAAAAACATGGGAGTACTCCCTGTTAATAAAGTTCTTTACATTTTGAATTTCATTGGAGCCCTGAGCCTTGATGCAGAAGTAGTTTCACCTCTCGTTCAAAAAAGGTCAGTGGATCGTTTCCCGTCTTGAGCGACAAAAAAGACAGAATCTAAATAGCCTCAGATAGCGAAAGAGACTAAAAAAATCTTTTTATTCCGACGGTTACGTTTTGGTCTTGCTTAATGATCTTATAATATAATTGATATTATCATCAGCCCTGGAAACGAAAACCGAAACATCATAGTCAAAATAAAAGCATAATTGCTTATATGCCAATAGTATATACTCATTATTACATTAAGCATGCTGGTAGCTCCAATTCTTTTAATTTTTTCTTAAAAAAAATTATTGTTATTTCTTCCTGTTTCGTGACCGGATCTTCCGTATTTTATTTATTTATTTCTTCCTTTAAAAGAAAGAAAGTTTTCGGATGGAAGAATAAGAATATCATTTAAATAGGGATTAGAAAAAAATAAAATAAAGAGGCCAGCCAATTAGCCTATGGCAACGACAACCAACGAACGAACGACGATACCGATCCCGGAAAAAAATATATTATAGGTCTATTACTAGGAAATATAATTGCCTGGAAAACGAAAGAGAAAGAGATTCATCATAAAAATAAAAAGAAACAAAAACAAATAGAGAATGAGTTGGCTTTCTCTAAAAATAGACAACGAAGTTGCAAAACTTTCTCACTCTTAAACATGGCCAGCTCATATTTCGTATGTCAAGTTTATTTTTATTTTTATTTTTTTTTTGTTTATCTAGTTTATATAAATAAATATCTTTTTATTAATTACATTTAAAAAACTCGAAGGGACAAAATAAATTTTATCTTATACCGAATTTTTTAAGAATAAATTCCCTTCAACTAAAAAAATTGCTATGAATTTTGGTCAAAGACTAGAGAAAAACTTCTTAATTATTACCACTAAGTTTCAAAAGATTTGATCCAGAGGATGCTGATAAAATTGTAGCGGAAGCCTTTTTTAATAAAAATTTCTCTCTTAATAAAAATTTGGGGTCGGTTTATTAACTCCCTCTGCAGATCTATTCATACCAAATTTTAACATCTTCCTAGGCACTTTGAGTACTAAAAATTAGTAATGTTTCTTCCTTCTCCGATGAGTGGTTCAAAAGATATTATCTAATAAAAAAGTTAAAAACACAAACATACACATATGAACATTGAGATTTTTTTGTGTATACTTGGACTCCTTTTGACTTGAAACGTAAAGAAATTTGAGAAATTTTTCAAGATTTGTTATATAATTATAATAGTCCACAAAAGTAAACAATACTTTCTCACTATCTCTTTCATATATAAGTAAGAGAAAGTAAAAATATCATCTTAACGCTTAGATGTCAAATATGATCATAATAAAAAGAAGGATTTATTAGAAACAACAATAAAAATCCAAAAGCCTCAAACACAGAAAGCAGAGCATATATAGCCATTTATGAGAAACAATAGTGTTTTAATGGTGAAATTCACAAAAAAAAAAAAAAAAAAAAAAAAAAATTTTACTTGGAATGAAGTCCTGTCCTGTCATGATCTAAGAGTCTAAGAAAAAATAAAAATAAAAAAAATTGGAATGAAAAAAATAAATAGAATGAGACCAACCATGTTTAATTAATGTATAATAATGAGTACATACTATTTGTCTTTTTTTTTTTTGGGGGGGGGGGAGGGAATAAATGAAAATACTTAAATCTTCTAAATCTCTTATTAGCTCATTTCAAATTATCTATTTTTTATCCTGGAAGTTCAGTACTGCTTGGCCTCTCTTCACAACCAAGATCTATAGTCTTTTCGGCTTCCTGGTAGGGAATGCATGGGATTAGATATTGGAGTAGTTATTTAGCTGGGTGGAAATGAATCTAAGAGGAGGAGGAGTTAGCGGTAGGAAATCAAGACACTTCACCGATGCCGATAAATGCAATGGCCGGCTGGGATTGAGGTATGTGTCACCTTGGGTAAATAAATGGGAACCCGATAGATGGGTCTCTACGGTCCAAACTATGAATACATCATTTTTTAGAATTTCAAAAATTCTTCTATTTGAAACTCAGGCGTTTCAATGAATATGAATAAATAAATATTTTCAAAGAGTATATGAAATAGCATGAATTATTCTTTGATGAAAACTAGGATAAGAATTTGAAATCATTTGTATTTTCATTCATTTTCAAAGTATCCTTTTTACAAATGAACCCTATCGATAAGGTTTTTACCCTTTTTACTGGCCTAGTTCAAAAATATTAATTATTAATAGATAAGAGAAAGTAGGAAAAAATAATTATCATGCAAAATTTCCTCTTTTTTTGAAAATTACCAAATTATTTTTACTAATATTAAAAAATTTGCATTTAAATCGTTAAAAAATTAACGTAACTAGTTTAAAATAATGATAATAATAATATTATTAATAAATACTCCCTCAAGTGAAAAACTAATTTCAGAAAATTAAATAGAATATTAAATAGATACTTCTCGTTTCTCAATTTTTTTTTTATTTAAATACCTGCTATTTTGTATTGGATTATTTATTTATTCATTGCAAAACTATAAGAGAAAGTTGAAATTAATTTTAGAATAAATCGGGAGTGGCTTCCCGTATGCACATATATAGGTGAGTTACCACCATTTTTAGAAAATGTTTCAGGTGCCGGTTGCCGGAACTGAACCAGAAAATAACCGTGGTCTCTGAAATTGATATAATGTAACATTTACCTCGTTTCCGTCAAGTAATATTTTTAGAAAAACGTTGCAAGTAAAGTACCACTTTCGCTTGCAGAAAATAGCTCAAAAGTTGATAAAGATCTATGATTTTGCTCTAATATACGTATGTAAAATTTGGTTGATCTACATTAAAGCACGCTCGAGTTAGTGTGTTAACGAACATATACATATTTTTAGACTTGAAGGCTCAAAACGTCAAAATCAAATTTTGGACGATTACAATACTTTCTTTACACTACATATATTTGAAAATATAAAGGCACAATTACGCAATTCTTTTTTTTTTTTTGGGAAAGTAAAAAAACGGTTTAAAGTTAATTATCCGAACTAATTGGGATCGAATAATCATATACAGATTAAACCTAATTGAAACATATATGTATAATGTTATATATACATGTATAAATGGATATTTATGTTGTGTTTGATATTATCAAACAAAGTTTCATATTTTGATGTTCACATAAAATAATATTTATGTATGAAATCATTGTAAAAGCTACAATATAATACATGTATTTTTAATAAAATAATTTTTTATGAGAATATATTTTGCGGGTGGATAATGTAAATCTCTTCTTAAATTTCTATCATTTCTTCTTCTTCCGATATACACTAGTTAAAAATTGATCAGAAGTGCGAATTTTCCTGAATTTCTGTTGCTTTAGATTTTATGCATTTTTAATTTTCGTAGATATTTTGCCAAGCCAATGCTTGAACCTATCAAACGGCATAAGATGACATTCCTCTTGGAAGCGTTCATTGTGTATATGGAGAGTGATGATGATGACGTCACCCGTCTTAGGGACAGGTGAGCTTGGATCTGTTTTTTTTTTTTTTTTTTTTTTTTGTTTTTTCAGAGGAATTAATAGCCATCCCCTCCGGTTATGAAAAATACACTGACTCCCTCCCTCTTTTTTTTCTGGATTTATTCTTTTCCTCCTACACGAAAGAGAGAGAGGGAGAGAGATCACGTAACCCCGAGGCAATTTAAAAAAAAAATAAAGTCAGTGCTTTACTCCTCCTCCTCCTCCTTCTTCTTAATCTTCTTCGTCTTGACTTCTTCTTATGTTTAAAGACTTTCTTCTTCTTATTTATTTCACTATTAAATTAGATATGTGAATAGGGAGAGAGTGGGATGAGAAGGATATTGCAGAAAAACAACGTATTATTGAATAAATATATTCTTTGGATTATCTTAAATGAACACAAAACAAACAATTAAAAAAAAAAAAGAAGTTCAGGAACAATTTTTTAATTAGTTGCAAAATTGGCGTCAGCTAAAGTTAAAAAATTTTTTGTATACCCCCAAACAATTTTTCATCCACTTTTTTTTTTTGTTATTGTTGTTAATTAAAATATTTATTGGGATGGGGTTCAATAAAAATGTATTTAGCTTAATTGGTATAAATAAATATGGTTGGATAATTGGATCGAAATAAATAAATAAATAAATATATATTAAGTTTAAAGTCTATATTGTCTTAGATGCTGAAAAGACTTAAAAAAATATTAATTTCAGAAAGGGATGGTCATTCTGGAAAATCCCCAAATGGGGTTGTTTAAAATGGGAGGCACCATTGATGTTCTCACTACACCCAAACAGCGACCCCTT
>JAAAKE020088232.1:0-21484 GCA_010014785.2 Anisolabis maritima | reverse complement strand
AAACAAAATTTATGACACTCGTCTTTGCCCCTGTAAAGACAACCAACTATATTTCACAGAGAAGCGGTTGCCTACGATTTGTTTTTTACACGAACTAAACAATAGAATCATATTTTGGTGGCAGAGTAAATATATGTGTATATGTATCATTTAAAGTCTAAATGGTCAAGTCAAGATGCCGAAATAGCTATTTAAAAAATCCATGTCAATAATTATTATTGTTCTGAAGTAAAGAGAAATTTTAAGCAAATGGTACAAAAGACACCCTAATTGCGACAATGATGCATTAATTATCGTGCTATTATATAATTCTGTTTTTCATTTTCGAAAAATCCTAATTTTTCTTCTCTCTAATTTGTTTTTTATGAATAGCATCAGAATAAAATCCTTTTTTACGCTTGTCTTTATGTTTTTCGATATGCTCGCTTTATCCATCCAATTCTAATTATTTTTCCAATTTCATTAAACATTAATGGAAGATATAAAAAAAAGAAAAAGAGGAGGACAATTTTTAAAAGATGGCATATATAAATTGATGAATTCCTCGTTGTCTCCACATTCCTATCGAAATGCAATCTCAGCTCTTGTTTAGAGCCAACGACAACCAGATATGGATTACTCTAGAGAATGCCTTTCATTTTATGTTAGTACCTTGGCTTTTATTTAAAAAAGAAATTATTTTTAGAACAGAACAAAAATAAATTCTGAAATAATAAAGATAAATTATTATTATTATTATTATTTTTGAGGGAAAAGCCTTAAATTAAAGGCTTAAAAACCCTCAATCCTAACAAAAAAAACATTCCCCGGTTGGTTACCCCTGGTGTATCGTGCACTAATGACACACCATTCCCTATCGCCGGTTTCGGGTTCTCTGACCCATTCCCGGTCACCCTCCCCAGTCCTGATCAATCCTCAAATTATTATTAGTATTAACTTTTAATAATAAATAATTTTAATAACTTAATATTAGAGGGTAATATTTTAGTGTTTAGAAGAGGTTAGAGGCCAAAAAAAATAGAAAAAAAAGAAGCTAGATGTTAAATTAATGAAGCCAAATGCAGTTTCAAATTCAAAAATTTATTTTATTCTTTTTTGAGCTAAAGGGAGATTCCACTTTCCTCACAGGCAGACCCGAAACGAACCGAAAATGTCCGAAATTCTCCGAACGCTGTATTCGCACAAAAACCCATAGCATGACAACCTAACTTAACGCATCATAGTTCATTTTATTTTTATGGTTTTTAATAGGAGTCTTTCACTTTTAGGATACAAAAACAAAGAAAAAGTTTAAAATAAAGAGCTAAATTTGATATCGAATCCGGGTGTGTTTATTTATTTTTTAAGCTTTAAGTTGATTTTATTCAAGGAAGTTAGGGCTTTATTTCTAAAAGAATCAATACATATATGTTTACCTCATTATTTTGAGAAAAATAAATTATTTTCGCAAATGTTTTCCGATTTCTTTACGGCTTCTTGAATTTTTTTCTGGCTTTTATTTTTCTTTATAATAAGGCTCTAATCCACCATTTATTTTAACAAAAGACGGCTTTCAGTGGTTATTAGCTGCTTTATTAATTTACTTTTTCTTTTGAACTTGGTAAATTTTATTAAAATCAAACGAGAAAAGTTTCAACATTAATCTTTTTTTTTCTTTCTTTTTGTTCTGTCAATATCAATTCCTAATATAAAGTCCGGACTTTTGTAATGCGACCATATTATTAAGTCAGCATAAAGTTTCTAGTATTAGTCGTTAATTCTAAATAATAGATTTAATATATATATTTAGTTGGTTTAATAAAATCGTCGGAATTGTCTTTGACTATAAAATATATTTTTTAGATTAGACTAAACTAAAATAAACTGCTGAGTCCCTTATATAAATGACCATCTATTATCTATTAACTCGTTCAGAGAATAATTTTAAGCGCCTTCAATTAGGTATGCAAACACTAAAACACGAGCCTATTTATATTAGGATAGGGCTGTCCAACACATAACCCTCAGAATACACCCTGCGGCACTTTCTATCTATCATTAAAATTTAAAATTTCCTATAGAAATTAATTTCTATGTCCCAGTGGCATTAAAATAACATTATTGATTAAATCTTCCATAATATTTTATCTAATATGTTATTTGATCTATATTCTTACGAAATTTCCAGATATGACTCGCAAATAAATACATTTTTTAATCCAAACCTCCAGAAGTTGGTTGTTTAGGCATTGAAAATATTTATTAATTTAAATATATAGTATTTATTTTATTTATACGCCGTAAAAATCTGAATATTTGTATGGGTCATTAGGTGAGAGGACGGGTTTGATTCTGAAATGTATCCAATTTTTTCTGAGTTGTGAGATAATAAATTTTAATTATATCGGATTATTAAAATTCTGAACTGAATAAAAAAAAAATTTAAAAATCAGAATAAAACAATTATTATAATTATTCTAGGAGGAAGAGGATATATTGCATTTTTGGATTAACCACCCCACAATATATATTAAAGTATTACAAGGTATTTGTTAATATTCAATTTATTAAATATTATTGATATACTGTACGATTAGAATAATAATTTATTATTTAGTTTACTAATTAAATTACTAGCTAATTCGGAAAACAAAATTTCTGACAATATTTTAACACTAGTAGAATTTAAACAAATTGTTATATTCTTTATTTTTATAAAATATTATATTTTTTTTAAAGTATTTTTCGGAATATGAGGCCATTTAGACTCTTTATTTAAATTAATTTTTAGACAATATAATAATTATTTTTTTTTAAATCTTTAAGTCTCTCGACATCTGAGGCCATATAGACTTTTAAAGCATTACAAATATAATAATTACGATACTTGTTATCCAGGCAAATTTATTTAAATTAATTGGTATGCAATTATTATAAATTTTCATCGAACCCACATCTCTTGGCTTTTTAGGTTATCAATATTGATATATAGTTTTAACCTCTCGGCCACGAGATGGGTCATATAATTATTAAAATCTTATCGTTAAGAGTGGGAAATGAATCACTGACTCAGTTCATGAAGTAAGAGCTCTACGGATTTATTTGCAAAACATATATTTTTAATTTAGAAATACATAATCAGCTCTTGTCTTTTATCTCGTTTTAAATTATGATAACTTAATAAAAAATGTCATTTTTCTCTCACTAGAAAAAAATACGGATTAGCAAAGCGTCCTTATGATATTCTGATTTATATAAAAAAAAAAGTTAAGGATTAAGCTTGTCAAGTTAATAATAGTAAATATATCTTTTTTATTTATTTTTTTTTTTTAAGTTTTTAAAGGAAAAGAATTCATTTTTTACGTAGGTTTTAATCGAGATTGTTTTAAAAAAAAAGAATTTTAATTTAGTTATTTCGTAATGAACTGCAAAAGTACGAAAATGGAAATATTTAGGGCATTTTTTTGGATTTTGATCACTTACGTTTTAAGCCTTTGGGATAGGATCCGAACATAGGAAGCCTGAGAAATAAATGTGAGGAAGATCGTCTTCAAATTAAACGAGGAAAGAGGAATTCAAGAAGATATCCAGTCGGTCTACTGCAGAGTTACTTTATTTCTTAGTACTATCTCCTCCTCTTGTATATTTATTCTAACCAGAGTAATCCTATAAAATAACTATTTTTATTTTCCTCTAACCTGGGGTGTATTCTCTGAAAAGGAATTCTCTCTTGGAGGTTGATCGTTTGGAAATAATCCTTTCTTAGCATCATCCCTTCCATAGAACGGCCTCTCTTCGTAAGTGGGGTTCTGAGGGTCTATATTGGTGGGAATCTCACTACCTAATTGAAGATTGGATTATATCAAAATTTTACTTAATAAAAAACTTGCTTTACAAGTTGAGTCGCTAGATATTAATTTTTGATGAAAAATTTGCTTTCGAGGATTAGCCAAGAACGCAAATCTCTGGTGTACAGACATTAGTGTTTAGAAGGTAGGCAACCCAAATGACTAACTCACAGATATATCGAGTAATTGCTCTAGAGCTCATAAAGCGGGCCACGCATGTGGAGTTGCTAATTTTTAGGGAGATGTGTGTGCATGCGTGGTCGGCTGGAGGGAAGAAGCTCTGGAGCAATTAATCGAAACATCCAATAGTGAGTTGGAAATGTGATTTGCCTACCTTCAAGCAATCAATAGCGAACGAATGTGGATAAAAGAAAAGTGGAGATTTAAATTTATATATATAAATGGATTCGATAATAATTATATAATTGTAACAATTAATAATAGACCTATTTTCCTTTATATAAAATTATTTTTAAATAAATTTGTTTTCTTGCATCTACTTCAACCTAAAATTGAAATATCCGCAGTCGCCGAAATTAAATAGAACTCAAGAGGAAAATAAAATATATTTCTGTGAAATAAAAAAAAAACTTGACAAGCAAGAAGGGTGCAAAATAGTAAGGATGTAGCCTCACTCCCTTACCAAACAAAAGAAAGGAGAAAAAAAAATCAAGTTCAGTAGACATGAAAAAAGAGGAGTAGACAATGTATAAATTTATTTTGCTGTCAACGTCGCATTTTACGGAGACAAAAATTCCATTTATGACTTGGATGCTATTGCCTAACGTTATTAATAAAAATATTGTACTCAGCAATATCAAAAGAATGAATTTTTGTTTGGTTTTTCCCATCAAAGAGACATTTTAATATTCTCGGATGAGTTGGACGAAAAAAAATTAAATGAAAAAAAAATTTTGGCGTATTTTTAATATAAAAATATAAATAAAATAAGGGGATGAAATAATAATATACTTTTGTATGGGTTCCGGTTGTTCATTTCAGTGAGCTATAATTGAAAAGCTGATCAGTCAAATCATTGAAAGGTGCTAAGTGTCAAAAGGTAACTTCTTTTAATTAACAAAAGAACACCTAGCTATCTCTCGATTGTCAACTCCCCTGTTTTTCCGTAAAAAGACGCAATTTCTATATCCCGCCGTTTAAAATTCCATACATTTTTCAGTTTTTCAATTATTAAGCCGCCCTTGTTTATAGGTCGCATACCTATAAGTAACCTATTATCCTTACATCATTGAATATAACGATAATAGAGAATATAATTATTTGTATTTTTACTTGAATGTATAATTTATTTTGATTTTTATTTAAATGTTTTGTTTGGTTTGAAAATTGAAATACATATTTTTTTTCAGATGTATCAAAATTTTTTTTGTGAAAGTCTATAAGCCACAATTTTTTATAACCAGCATTCTATTATTTTTTAAAACACTTAGCACACAAGTGCGGCTTTTAATGGAAAAACAGAGTAAATATAATTGGAAAGAAATTAGCAAATTTGTTAAGGGTATTGGTCTTTTTGCACATTTCTATCTAAATTATTCAAATTTTGAAAATTTGACACTTAACACGTTTGTGACTTTCCAATCTGAATTACCGATTGAAGTTTTTTATTATATTGATAAAAATCTTTATTTGAAAAGTTAAGGGAGCATTAAAGTATTTTCAATTTATTGCCCTATTGTGCTCTTCAACAGGAAATACTTTCGTTATGAGAATTTGGAATTGAAGCTTTCACACTTTTTAAAATTATTAAAAAATTATACTTTCGGTTAAGTGTGGTTCATTTGCATTAAATACAGCGTTTCGATCACTCATGTTCATGTACAATTCGGACATAAATTACACTTCAGATTAGAGATATCTCTTTGTAAGGCTCTTTGCCATTTGTATCTGAATTGTACATCAAGAATGAGTGCCCGAAACGTATTTAATACAAATAAACCGAAAATATCATTTATTTATTTTTTCTAAGAGAAGTAGCAGTGTGTACAGAAGAAGGTCTCTGTACTTTCCATGCCAATGTACGCATGCGCCAAATTATCAGTGATAATCTGATCAATCAACAAATATCAACCCTCTATGAGAGTCAGTTGAAGATTAGTAAAGTTTTAACCATAACTGTGCTGTAAGACAAAGATACAGATAACCTCTCTATTATTTACTTAGAGTTCAGTGGTTCAGATTTGTTTGAAGTGATTTTTTTTATTTTTGGACTCCTAGATCTAACTTGAGTAAATGACCTCTTTGAATGAATTTTCCTCTTTTATAATATTTAATCGACTAAATAAACTACATAAAGATAATTCATAAAAGAAAGGAGGAAAAGATTGGTGGGGCGTACTTAGGAAGGAAAATGAAATATGTCAAAGTCAGTCATTAAGAGAGACGTTGTTTGTTCCCTAACAAAAGAGGAATAAAAAAAATGTCGTGTGATAAATTCTTTTGTTTAAATAAGACATTACATAGGGAAAAAAAAAATCCTTTATTTCATTCAATAATTTTATTAGAGAAATTTAAGCTTAAATATTTCAAATAAAACGAGAGAGAATGTTATTTCCCATCTTGTGAATTGTAAAAGTTCAATGGAGGCTTTTTGGGTGGATAATAAATGTCAGATTAAAATGCATTCTATAGCAGTTATTCTAAATTGGGAATGAAAAGTCTATTGAGAATTTGAAATACGTATCTATCTAAATTCGAAACGGTTGATTTAAGCGGCGCTTTTCCTTCTTTCATTTATTCCTTATTTAAATTTCCATCAATAGATAAATGAATTTTATTTTAAACTTATTTAATGGAATTTATCCATCACAAAATAAAAATAAATTTTCGGAGATCATTAAACAAAAAAAAAAAAAAAAATTTATTTGCTGAAATCGATTTGAGTGTAAGTATATTTTAAACACTTAATTATTCGTCTTCAATCAAACTCTTCTATCAAACACCTTTTCTATTTTTAGAGCAGAAATTTAAATAGACGTTTAAACCTAAAATAATAAGCCTTCATATAATCAAAATAAAAAAAACTGATATATTCGATTGAAATAAATGAATTTGGTTAATAAAATTAAAATAGTTTGATTATTTCGACTTTTTGATTATCTTCGACAAATGATTAAAATATATTTTTATTAATTAATTAATTCGGATCCTATTTTATAAATTCCCTTCGTGGTCGATAGATTAAAGATATTGGCATTGTCAATATTGATAACCACCTTAAAAGCCGAGGGGTGTGGGTTTGGATCCCAGAAATTTATTTAAATCATTTGGTGTAAATAAATATGCCTGGATAATTTGTATCGTAAAAATATATTATATATCGTTTAATGTCTATATACCGAAGATTCAAAAAATATTTATAAATACATATGTTTCTCTTTTGTATTTTTAATATTGTTTTCTCTGATGTTGTTGTTGTTCTTTCCCAGACTGACTTATCTCATGAATGGAAGGGAATATGTGATAAGAATTAATGTTGGTATATATAAGGCAAAGGGAAAGGGAAAACGTGTTTTTATCAGCAGAAGAATATTTTGATAATTTTCTCGCTTGGATGGATGAGTATATGATAATAACCAAAGAGATAGATTAGCATTATATTAACATTTCAAACAAAAATACGAAACGTAACAAAATAATATGATCATGATTTATTCTTCTTTTTTATATAAAGTTTTGGATCCTGGTAAATTCTTGAATTTGATTTTTTTTAAATTAAAAATGTATATCTTAAAATCATTTATCATTGTTTAATAGAAATTACTTTGTGTTTGGTTTCATGAAAATAGACAACCCAAATCATTAATGGATTTTTGGATTAAGATCTCGAATCACGAGTTGTTAAATTTACTAGAAATTAACAAATGAGCATACGATCCGCTCTAGGGGGAGTTCTGGAGCAATTAATCAAAAAATACATTAAGAAGTCGCTAATTTTGTATGCCTACTTGGAAGAAAAAATATCTAATTTTTACAACCCATGGTATATAATGACAAATGTTTTTAGAGAAAGACGGTGTGGGTAAAGAGTATTTTAATGAAATAATTTAAAAACAAAATTCAACATGTTCCAATATTTTGAATAAAATTGTAGTTTTGTAGTAAACAATATAAGACTAATGTAAATATTTAATTTGGTTAGACAAGAGCATTTTATAGCTTAGTTAAAAGAAATTAAAAATAAATATTGTTAAAATCATATTATAAGGTATTCGGATTAAGAAGAATTCAGACAATTTGTCATATCTTATAGTGTATTAAACACAAATGTACTGTAATTTAAAGGGAAATGAAGATTTATTATTATTATTATTATTTAAAAAGGAAATTATAGCAAATTGATTGATTAAATATATATTCGCGAAACTTCTTTATTCTTTTGAAAAACTCATAAAATATAATTTTAGTATATGCACGTCTGCTGTGAAAACAAACAAAAACATCTCGCAAATATTATCTTAAACGATATATTGTTTTAGAATTTTAATTAAAACCTCCCCCTATTTTTCCTTTATGGTTTTCATTTTAAGTTGAACTTCGTGTTGGGTGCTTTGGTTGGACTATTTTAAATTCAGACACCAGGAAACAAAATATAAACATCAGTAAAGTAATAGTACCGGTTGGCCGATTTTATTGAAAACCGACGAGGGTAACTTAAATATAAAATTTCAGTCTCGTACATTTTTGAGAAATCTTGTTCATACACAGAGACACCAAGACCTAAACTTTGTTGGATCTCAAAACGTGTATTTCCGTTGAACATCAATTTTTTTTAGAGTTTGCAATACTTTCTCACTATTTAATTCATATATAGTTAAGAAAAAGTAAAAAAGATTATATTAAAATTTTAAGAAGCTGAAAATAAGAATGTATTCCATATATATGAAGAAAAAAAAGAAGTGGCGTAAAATAAGTGTGCCATAGGGCTAAAATTTTTATCAATATGAGAATTTTTTTTTCTTTTGTCTTTTCAGCATCTGAGGCCATTTAAGCATACTAATACTGACAATATCGGTCTCTCAGCCAAAGGGTGGGACAATTAATAAACTATTATTAAGAATAAGAAAATAAAAATATTAATAAAAAATCTTCTTGAGTAGTTAAAATAGTTAAAGTAAAAAAAATGCATGTGCTTCAGTACTGGATAGTATTTTATTACTGGGCGTCATTTGTCAGCAATATGCCAGTCGATAAAAAGACATATAGTTATAATGTTTAAGATTTATTAGGCAAATTAACTTTTTTTTAATGGAATTTTTAGGTCAGTAATTGATATTCTTTAAGTTCCTTCCCCCATATTACAGATAATCCTTCAAACAATAGGCAAATTTTCATTAATTTACAAGGCAAATTGGATTCCGTGCGGGTACAAAAGATATGGTAGTGATTTAAATTTTATTTCAATCTTTTTGTTATGTTTCTATTCATTGTACTATATATATATATATATATATATATACACGAATAAAATGAAGAAGTAATTCATTATCCATTTTAACTTAGATGATTTGGCTTGTTTCTTAGTGCATTTTCTCAAAGTAAGAGAGAGAGAAAGAAATGCGACTTTGCGTTTATATATATAAGCTTATAATCAAAGTCAACATCAATTTTTAATAACGATTGATTCAGCCAAATTAGCCAAATATGGAAAATCAAAATACTTCCTCAACTATTAAGAAATAATACAAAATTCTTCAATTATGTTTTATCAAATTGAAATCTTTAATAAACCACACATTTGCAGTAGTCATATATGGAAAATAGTTCAAGAATAATAAAATAAAATCCAAAATCCACTCATGAGCTCTTATTGAATTTTATGGTAAAATTGTTTGTGAGGTTGTTATTTGTATTTAGTTTTTTTGAGGTATTTATTTTTGCCTAATGTTATTTTTATTAATGTTTGTATATATATGAGCATTTGTATTTTTTGAAAATTGATGGAATAACCAGCTATGAGTATAAAAATCCTTTTGGTTTGAAAAACAATTTTGTTTATTTTCCCACCTCCTTCCGAAGATTTAATATAAATACTTTTAAAATGTATTCTTTTCTAAGAAATTAAAATCAAAAAACAATTAATTATTCAAATAAAACAATCTTTTAATTCTTGTCTTTTTATTTTTGATTTTTTAGACTTTAATGTAAACATCTACGTATATTTATATTTAGTTTGCCCCCACTCCCCTTACACCTACACAAGTAAAAGTTGAAATGACGCTAATGATCCTAATGAGAAGAGTTTAAAAGAGAAAAGATAAACATTTGTTTTTCAAACAAAAATTATTCAAAACAATAAAATAACAAGGATTTTTTTGGGGGAGATTCAAATGAGTTTGAGAGGGAGTAGGGGGTTGGGGGGGGCATCAGCAATCAATTTTTTTCTTATATAATCGTTAGAGTTGATTTTTTTTATAGACATTGGATTAAAATTTATCATTTATCGAAATTTTTTTTTAAGTCTCCGTCCTTATTTATTTATATTAATTGGTAGCCAATATAATATAAATAAATTTGTGTCGTTTAGGAGGGGAAGTAAAACATTCGAAATTTTATGATGATTTTTTTGTAATTTTCAGCTTTGGAGGGATGGAAGGGGGGCCGTTCATCTGGACCTCCTCTCCACCCTCCTAATATGCCACTAATTCATAATGTTGAATTTTGTATAATTTTTCTGAAATTGATATTAAGATTTTTCAAGTCCAAACTTCAAATGAAGTATTTTTGACTTTGATTAGGTCGATTGTTAGCTTGGTGTTATAGAAAAGTCGGTGACATTCTTGTTACCTATATTTTGAATGGGATATGTTTTGTCAGCTATTTTTTTTTTGTGAAAGTTCTACCAAGATATATATATGTATACTAGGAATGTTGTAATAATACGCATACCAGAGATCGAATCGAAATGCCAACGGAACATTATGAAATTTGATACACAAAATAGAATTTCAAAAATCTTTCTTGAATTTTTGAGCGAGGAAAAAAATAAAATAACCCATTGATTATTAAATAAAAAACAAAATTATAATTGATACAATAATCTGATGACTTTTTATATCATTGGCGATAATAAATGTTGAGTTTTAAATAAATCTTTTTTTTTTTTCTTTGTAGACATGGCAACATTTTCTTTAATCTAATGGAGATTTTTAATATCAAACTCATCCAATTTTGAGAAGGAAAACATTCTTAATAAAGCTTATTCAATATATATATTGTAAATTTATTTAAAATTGCGAAAATTTTTGAGAAAATTAAAACATTTAAATTAAGATAATAAAAACTTCCGAAACGTTACTTTCGCATACCAGTAGACAGGAGTGTCTTTAAAGAATTAGTACCCGGGGGCAAATTTTAGTTTTCTTTCCTCTCTTCCTATCGTAGATGCAATTTTAATTGTAAAATATTTTCTCCTATATTTTAAGTTTTTTTTTTCATGTCTGGCGTTTTTTACGGTTATGCCCGATCGCGCTCCTTTTCTTCCTAATTAAATAAAATACCCAGTTGGGTTGCAGAAATTGGATCCTGAACGGTAGATAACCCATTTGACTAACTCACAAGTCTAGTTTTGTACTAGTGCAGTGTTAAAAATCCTTAGAAATAAATAACTGAGCATGAACCCGAAACGAATTGGTTGACAACCAAAGAATAACTAATTTCTTAAACCTATAGTATCAAATTTGGGTCTCAAACATTTTATTCAATTTTTAATTCACTTTAATTAATTTTTATATAATTCATTGGATTAAGAAATTAAAAGATAAAAAAAGTTTTATATTTAATTTATTTTTATCAAAAGTATATAGAGAAAAAAGAAATGGAACTAATCCATTCACAAAGCCGGCTCGAAGTTACTCACTATTTAAATTCACTATATATACATATATTTATTTTAATTTGTTTTCGAGAGTGTCCTCTTTATTTATTTTTGTCTTGTTGACAAAATCCCAGGTATTTGTATATCGTTTTAAATCTTAAACCTGTAAGCTCATCCCATAACTATTTTAGCTCTGAAGATGGTCCCAATTCAGGACCAAAACGTTAGCTTGGGGAGATTTTTTTAAATTAAATTGGCACACTCAATTTGTCTTTGTTCCTGAATATCTATCCAGTCATATACCCCATTGTTGTATTTTACAATAAACAATAAAAACTCTTTCTTTTTTTGGATAATAATAGTTTCATTTTTTTACGTTAAGAAGAAATAATAATAAATCTATTCAGAAGTTGATTAAAGTGTTAGTTATAAATAGATATGCATTACAGATGTAAAGGATAATTAGAAACTATTGCTTTTTAACCTCAACTCATAAATATATGTTATATACTGTATATATATTAATATATATGTATTATGTATAGTTTGTTCATGAATAATGAACTATTTTGGTAAGCATTTGGAGAAGGTTTCGATTAATTTTGAATTTATTACGACTAAAATAAACAAATATAAGTGTGGGATTTTAATAAGCAATTCATTGAAAAAAAAATCCTTTTTCCACATGTTTTATCTTTTATTCAGAAAAACTTTTGAATAATAAAAAGTCAGGCATTTTTAACTTTTGTTTGATTTTTAGAGTGAAATCCATTCGAAGATGTTATCTCAAATGTTTGTTTAGTCAATAGCCGTATTTTTTATGCTTAGTGATGATATTGATTTAGAAAATTCATATCCGCCCATATGGTCTCTAAATTCTATCAAAAAGAGAAGGCATGTGAAATTAGAACTAGATTTTGTCTATTTTCACTTGGATTAGTGGAACGAGTAGGAGAGAGCTAAATTAAAACGGCGATACTTTATTAGAAAAAATTATGCGTCCCTTAAGTGTAAAAAATAACATATCAGTGAATTCAGTAAACAATTAACCCCGTTTGTTTTGTCCTTTTCGACACCTGAGGCCATTTAGACTCCATCCTTAATTATTAATATTAATTGGTATCCAATATAATATAAATAAAGGGACGGGAAGCGAATCACTAACCTTTGACACTTTGGAGATTTTCCTATAACGTAAGACAACAATCGAAGTGGTGTTTCATTTCAAGTTCAAAATTAAAAACACCTCTTTAACTATGAGATGTTTAAATTCCTTTTTGCTTGATGAAAGGCAGGCAATCCAAAAGACTACATTTGGATTAATTGCTCCAGAGCTCCTTTAGAACGAGTAGTGGTTAAATCTCCGAGAAATTAACAACTGAGCATGCATGGTGCGTTCTAGAAGAGCTCTGGAGCAATTAATTAGTCAGTTGGTCGTTTTTGTTATCTACCTTCCAGCAAATGATTCAATTTTATCATTTGGTCTAAAAAAATATATTTAACCCTGTAGTGTTTTTTTTAATTGAAAAACACATTGGACTTTAAAAAATAAATAATAATATTAAATTATAATTTTTATTTTTTTATTAAATTGTATAAGAGAACATCGTGTGATTTATTCAATATTCCTAAAAAAAAAAAGATAAGAAATTCTAAAGTAAACATTTTTAAAAATTTTAAAATTCAGTTCCCTTAGCGGTTAATAATTCATCGTTGGATTTTTTGTTCATATTTCATATAATATTCCGGTCAGTGTTTATCAATTCACAGTTCGTCGGTCGTCCCAAGAGACCTCCTAAGAGAGCCAGTACCCTCAAAAACAACAAAAACTTTGGGTTGAGTTCTTCTTCCTTTCTTTCTGGGGTTGAATAAAGATTTAATAAGTTGCCAAGGCTATAAAAAAACTTGGTCATCATGTCCTAGTACCTACTTGCAATTTACAAGGCAAACGGAGCATGAAAAAATAATAAAATAGAACTGTCAATTGGTTAGGCGTATTAATATTGATATAAAATAAAATTATTTTAAATTTTTTTCGAGACCTATTTTGAATCAGATATTAATATTCAATATATGCCTTGACAAGTCATATAACATTTTTTCAGAGTGGATCAAGTGACTCGGGAGTTGTCCCCGGGATCTCTAGCTTACTCCGTGCTTCCATTGTACCACACCACCGATCGCAAAACCCAGATCCTCAAGTATTTATCTAGATCTCATGATAAAACTAGTCCGAAATGAAAAATTTTTCACTTGGCCACTTGTTAAACCAGCATTGGGGTCGACATCTTGGCCGGTTCTAACGTCCTAATGCAAAGAGCAGAATCCCTTCCAAGGGTTAAATTAAGTTATATAAGTTTCTAAACCTATTCATTTGAATCAGATATTAATATTCAATATATATCTTGAATTGGCCAGATGATTACTTGATCCACCAACCAAAATATACTCACAAAAAAATGTTAAAATTTATTTTTGTAAAAATTCTAAATTAAAAATAAAGATCACATTTATAAATAAAAGGCGTGAGTGTAATCTATTCTTAAGGTGAAAATAAAGCGTTTATCAAAAAAATGTGTTATTTAGTTTGGTAACGCATTTAATAAACCTGGTGGTGCATGAACTGTTCGTTTTTGCGTACTGGAAGGTAGGCAATGCAAATCATGTATTAATTAATTTTGATGAATGGCTGATGGTTCTCTAGAGCGGACCATGTATGAATATTTGTTAAATCTGCCTAGAAATTAACAATCGCGTATATGTGGTCTAAATGAGCTTTGGAATAATTTAGTTTGTCATTTGGGTTGCAAGAAAACAACAAATATATACCTATATATATATATATTTTTTTTTTGATAATTTATTTTTAATAAAATAGGAAGAGTTTTGATTTGAGAAGATAGCTATTGTAAATTAATTTTTGGTCAAGCGCAAAAGATAACTTGCTATAATAATTTTTGAATTTTAAGTTTTTTTTTTTTTTTTGCCCTTTTTTTTAATGACAAATTTTCAACATCATTTTGGCTTTTTCTCAAAGATATCATTGAAAAGTGAAGATTCCATGTAACATGTTCATGTCATATCAATTTAGGATGACAAATATCAAAAAAGATGTCCAATTAAAATCGACCCCTGAATCATTTCAATATCATGGCACAAAAATAATTCATATCTAAAAGAAAATGACAGGAGGGTGTGACGTCACTATGGAATAACAAAATACGAAAATAAATGAAAATTATTCCAAGTTACTAGGAGAGAGAAGGATAAATTAATTTAATATCTAGACCTTTGGGGACTATTTGCTTTTAGATAAAATTATCTAGGTAAAGAAAACTTCAGTGGGATCGTTGTTGACAAAGAAAGGCAAACATTTTGGGATAGGTAGTAAAAAATCGATAAAAAATAGAAAAAAATCGGGAGGGTTCTCCTCCCGACTTTCTCCTAACACCATTTCCGGTCGTCTTAATGAAATCATATTTGAGTTATCACAATTTTTAGAAAAACGTTTCGAGATAAAGTACCATTTTCAGTTGCCGAAAAAAGTTAATAGATATTTATGATTTCGCTGAAATGCACTTATGTAAAAAATTTGGTTGATCTACTAAAGCGTCTTAATGGTGTTTACGAACAAACACACAGATATCATTCAAAAAATGTTATTTTCGGACTCAGGGAGGCTCAAAACATACAGAACAATAAAAATCTCGAGATCAAATTTTCGGACGATTACAATACTTTCCTTATACTATAAATACGCGAAAGTAGAAAAATATGATAAAGTGTATCGGGACGAATAAATTTTAATTTCAAGTCTTTTAAGACTCAAACTTTTTGATTGTTATATCTTCATATTTTATTTCCTTATAATTCCAGCCACCTGCCCTTAATATTCAGAGCGTAAACGGTTAAGCCACATACTTTAAAGGGCACAAAGTAAAATCACCCTTGAAGTTTCAAACCTGTCAAGAAAGACATACGGCTGCATCTCTGAATAATAGGACAGAAGGAAATAATTTCCTCTTCTTCTAATAATAGAAGAAAATACTTAGGCTCACTCTCTCTTATCTCATAATATTCATTTTATATATTAAGGATGAATTCAGATTTTATGACTATCAAAGAAACGGAAATTTAAATGATTCCAAGGGAATGAACTTGCTTAATTCTATATAAAGTAGAGAAATTTATATTTCAATTGAATCTCTTTCTGTATTATTCTAAGAATGAAAATTATTGTTTTTCTACGCTTTTATTTTATTTGCATCTGGTAATCAATTTTTAAAACAATATCGGAACTAGATATATTAAATTTTGAAAAATAGACTCATTTCCAATCATAATATAATAGAATAAAAAATTTATTAGAAAAAAATTTAAAAATCATATTCGATTACAGCACCTCCAGTGGTCACCGCGAGAAGCTATGTCTATTGCCTTTGTACCATTTTTTGGCATAAGGGAAAAAAACGTTGTTGTTGTTGTTGTTATAGTTCGTGGCCTCCAAACTACTGTTTGATTTACCAAGTACCAAGATATCCAGTTAAAAAACAAAAAAAAAAACATTTAAAAATGCACTAAAAAAAAGAAAATTGATTTCCATAAAATTGTTTAATATATTGGGTTTGCCAAAAAGTCCGTTCGGTTTTTGTCGTCACGAAACTTCAAGCAGTCTAATATGTAGCTAACTTCAGTCCCTTTCTTGCGAGTGCGCTCTCGTTAGATCTAACGCAAGGGACGGACTGAAGTTAGCTACATATTAGACTGCTTGAAGTTTCGTGACGACAAAAACCGAACGGACTCTTTGGCCAACCCAATATTTATAAAAATAAAAGGGAAAAATAAAATATAATATATTTGGCTAATTAAAAATGTTTTATTTTTAAGTCCCAATAAGCGACCCACGCTTTTATATTTATAAATATATTAAACAATTTTGTGGAAATTGATTTTCCTCTTTTTAGTCCATTTTTAAATAAAAAATTTTATTTTTAATTAAATTTAATTAAATTTATATTGAGGAATGGCATTTGTGAATTAGTAAATATACTTTTTTATATTTTATCTTGAGATCACTCATTTGTTAATAATGATAGAATTTATTTATGAAAATCAAACAGGTTAAAATAATATTAGCTAGTGAATTTTTGATTTGTTATATTACAAACGTTTCGCTTGAAGGCTGATGGCGCTCCATTCAGCCAGGCGTGAAAAAAAAATCACCTCAAGTGGATGAGGCTTATTTATAATTGCGTATTGCGGCCAAATACAACATCCTTTAGGGCATTCGGTAAATGAACGGTGAAAAGATCGAATTTCTAAATGAAATTACTTTATAAAAAATAGCAAATGTAGAGAAAAATAATTTTATAATATTAAATAAAAAATTTATTCTAGAGATGGTATAAACATGTAGAATCCCACATAGTTGCAGTCAACACATTAACGCTCATATAGACATATAGATAAAATTAATTTAATGATAAAGTTTATTTATAGTTGTTGTTTTTTTACCTTTTTTAAAAAATGCAGAAAAAAAATGTTGTTTGTAAAAATTCTTGATGCACTTTATTGAAGTTGCACAAATGAAATGAGACACAACACTAAAAACACAATGGAACACCTGTAAACAAAGAGAAACAAATATTAGTTTTGTTATTTGATTTTTGAATTTTTTTTTTTTTTCAAGAAATTTTGATTTAAAATACCAAAGATTGATAAAATTTAAATTTATTTTCAAAAATTTATATATATTAATATATTTGTATAAGACGGGATCAGCAAACAGGCAATATTTAGATGCTTAAAAAACAACTCAAAAAATGAGACGTTTTAATTAGGATTTATTGGTTCATCTTCAGACCAATTTGATAGACGAATTTATACCCAAAAGTGGTTAGAAATAATTTGTAATACATAATATCTATACTACTAATATATTATAATCCGAAAATGTTTGCCATGGCAGGCTTCTGATTGGATATTGGATGTCGCACAATGATGACTTCATTATGTCGTTGCAATCATAGGCCTCGAGCGGAGTTAATCATTTATTTCTAAAAGTGAGGCTTGGTTAATTAATAAAAAAAGGAAAAATATATCGGGTGTACTGGTTGAATATAATATACTATGTAGGATGTTTTATTCATGGTACATTCTCGTTGTGATAAAATTTTTTTTTAATGACTAACATGAGCCGTCAAAAATCGAAATTAGTTAAAACCCGATTTGCCTAGTTAGAATTAATTTTAAGGAAATCCTTCCATCATTATCTAATATTAATTAGTAACTACTAGAATTTTCTATGTTTATTCTAAAGCAAAAGATAAAAAAACTCTCGTCAATGCGTAAAATCCGTCTATGCTTCTCAGACGAGTAAATTAGTAAAAGATCTATATTATGATAAAATTTAAATACAGTAAGACCCCATTTAACGCGGGGATAGTTCCAAAAAGCGTTAAACGAACTTCATCCATTTTAACATGTAAATAATGGAAATAACTGAAACACAATATGAAAATTAAAAATACTCGATTATCCGTTGATTGATATTAGGAGTCGTTAGGATTATTAAATACAAATTTACAAAAATGGTATTTATTGAAACTAATATAAAATAAACGAATATAAAACATATACATATGCAAAAAAAAAATTATGAAGCCTTAAAGCTTTGAAGATATGAAGAAATCGCTAATCTGACAAAAAAGTTGGGCTCCTTGCGTTCGGATAATTGAAGATTCGAATGAATGAGGTCAGGATAATTGAGCTTCCTCTCTATTTTGTTTGTAATGAGAAATGTTTTGATTCGTGAAAAAATTGAAAATATATAGAATAAAAATGAAAAAAAAAAAAAAACTCGTTTTACTGAAAACGGGATTTTACTTACTGCATTTATGTATGAAGTTTAAATTTCAAATTTTATAAATATATCCGTTCAACCGAATTGACTCGATACATCTCCACAGACCTCTTAGTTGATTCGAGTTACAAAAAGTATATTATACTTCTTATACTAATTTAGAATTAAGCAAGAACTTGGAACAGAGAGGTCTTGCTTTATGATTTAAGGGTTACTTTTCCTCCTGGGCAGTAAAATTTATTTAAATTATTATATATTGGCTTAAATTTAAATAAAAGACTTAAAAAAATTCTCATTTTAATAAACTCCAAAATATTATTATTTTTAAATTAATTAAAAATTAACAGACTTAATTAGGAAACTATTAACGATTAATGAAATTTTAATAAATAATAAATGTTTATTGATTCGCCAAACAAATATAAAAAAAAAAAAGAGAAATAAAAATATTAAATTTTAATTTAATTTATTTAAAAAAAAAAAAATTTAAAGTTTCAGGAAGTTTTAATTCGGAATACATTTTAATGTATGGATTTTAATTTTTCATGCTTTACTGATCTCGTATCTGGTCTAGTGAATAGACATTAAAAACAAGAATGAGATTATTTTAAATACTTTCGCTATAATACAGACCGAAAATTGTATATAAAAATTCAATGAGAGTTAAAGTTAGTTTAAATTATCAAAAATTAATTGAAAAAACATTAAAAGGAATTAAAATATTATTTATTATAAAATCTCCAATGGCTGAATTCATTTTTATTTAATAAATTTATATTTAATTATTGATGTGTTACTTAATAATATTGCAAATTCAACCCTAAATTGTTCACTTTCAATCAAAACCGATGGACTCTCTGGATATTGGAAACCGATTACGAAAAGCCCAATAACTTAGTGACGTTGAAGAGGACTTCCACTGTGAGACAAATTAAAATATATATATAAAATTCCTTAGTGTCTCTCTTACTGTTTTAAAATATAAAATTGTCTAAATGAGTCAATCAATTCGCATTTATAATAAATTTCTTGTCTTGGATGATACAAAAATAAATAATTCTCTTAAATTGTTGTTAGCTCCTGTTTCCTAATTTGACTAAACCTCTTTTATCACGTTATATATATATATGGCCTATATATAACAACGAAATATGGCTGCATCTTAGAAAATATCTCGTTATCGTGATCATCGGACCGAAGATATTGAACTCTATTTCGTTACGGGAACCTTATGAGAAATTTATGGATTTAAAATCGAATCTTAATAATAGGAAGGTCCTAAGCCGATTTAATTTTGAAATGTAATTACATACATACACACATACACATTGTAAATATCGTAAAATCAAATTTAAAGGAAATTATTTAACCGATCGATATGGGAGGAAAATATAAAAAATAAATGATGTAAAAATTTAATAAAATTATGTTTGATATATTAATACAAATAAAAGCAATTACATCTACATAGTTTCTACTTGCTCATATATGTAGTAGAGTGTGTTCGTTAACACGATAACTCGAGGACGCATTAATGTAGCTCAATCAAATTTTACATACGTGCATTTCAGCAAATTCATAGATCTATATCAACTTTTGGGTTATTTCTGGCAACCGGAAGTGGTACAATACTGAAATCTTTTTTTTTTTTAATCGTGATAAATCAAATATAATTTCATCGAGATGTTGTTTTCCTATATTATATCTATATCGGAAACATTGGTTAAAATTTGGTCCGGAAACTGGAAGCTGAAACGTTATTCTAAAAATCGTTACTCATCACTGCGAGAAAGTCGAGAGGAGTCCAATCCGAAATTTTTACGAAAAGACTGTAATGATTAGTTTGAAAAAAAAAATGTAAAAATGTGTATAATGAACGAGCATAAAAGACAAGAATTTTCGGGGGTTTTCTTTAAAAGTCAGGGGTTTCTTCCTATATTAAATGACAAAAAATTAAAGTATAGGTTATATACTATTTAAACATGTTTATATACACTTTGATAGTCTTTTTTCCCGTTTGGGTATCATTTTTATTTCTACTAAAAACTATTAAGATTTAAAAAATTTGATTAAAAAATATTTTATTTTTAATTTATGAAATCAATAAAAAATTGTTCTTAGATTATCCTCCTTAGAATATAAAGATGAAATAACATTGAATCAATAAATGATTCCAGCAGAGAAATTAGTTCGGGTTTATTTGGTGAAGATAGACAATCAATGACTAATGAAATTTTTCATTCATTGCTCTAGAACAGACAACGCAAAGGCAGTTGTTAATAATTTCTAGAAAGACAACTGAGGATGAATGTAAAAATCCATTAGTGGTCATTTGGGTTGTCTAGATTCCAAATGATTTCTCTATGCTATAATATAATAGAATGAACTAAGTACCAATTTATATGAAATTTTGCTAAAAAGTCATTGGATATTGTAAAACTAATAAATAGCCGAGCTTTAAAGGAGTTCATGGACTCTGATAATAATCAATAATCAAATAAATTTTTAATATTATAAATTAAATATAAATATTTACTTAAAAAAAATGTTATCGATTTTTATCTTATTTTTAAATCAAAATTAACTTGTAATCTATATTTAATCAATGTCACAAAAAGAAAAATAATTTTGCAAAAAAAAAAAGTTTTTCGGACTCAATAAATAGAGATTCACTAATACTAAACAGAAAATTTCTATAGAAGTAAAGTAATAAAATGAATATAATTATAATTATAAACATAAACATCTTTTATAAATTTTAATAATTTAAACAATAATTTTAAATGACCTTATTTTAAAGTGGCTTAAAAAAGTCCTCTATTTAGGAAATAAAGGATAAAAATATATTCCAAGAGCCCAACCACAAAGCAGTGACCTCAGTCCCAACAAAGAGCAAAAAAGTATTATGCTTTGCCAGTTGCTCCTCTCCCTAATTACACCGTGAAATATTAAATGGAA
>JAAAKE020088221.1:0-21485 GCA_010014785.2 Anisolabis maritima | reverse complement strand
CGTCGAGTTAATCTCAACAATCAACGCGGACCAACCCGGGAAAACATTATTCCAAATATATATATATATATATATGTGATATTTTAAATATTTTCAGTTATATACTGTAATTGAAATTAATTTACTCTTACTTCCAAAAACCGGGAATCGAACCCTGGCCTCTCACTTGCTGGATGATCGCTAGACCACCTTACCACCCCATAATTAAATCTCACATGGTATAGTAATGCTCAAGGAATTCACCCGGTGAGTGAGACCTAGGTTCGATTCCCGATTTTTTTTTTCGATGATGTATGATTTTTAAATATTATTTTAAAGATCAATATATATATATATAATATATACTTTATATTTTTTCCACCATCTTGAGAATAAAATTTAAAAAAAAATATTCTAATAAAAATTTTTTATTAATAATATCGTGCGTCCAAAAACTTTTGATCACGAGTGTATATATAATATTTTGACGTGTATAATGATTATAGGTTTCAATTTTTGTTATTCTTTATGGAATTCTTTTCTTCTCGTTTTTTTTCCCCTCGGGTTCTTCTTGCCTGGGCCTTAGGTGGTGGTGGTTCCTTTCTTTTGGCCATTTGCATTTTTACAATCGAGTTGGCGGCCCGTCACTGGCAGCATGCTGGGATATATGTCCGAATTGTGATTCCAAGGGCTGTCGAGACTCCCCACCCCCGCAAAGGCAGCCCTCATGTCCACCTCTGACATGGTCCACAAAAAATAGAAATAGAAACCGACCTCTTCACTTGAGCCGACTTTTTTTTTTCTCTCTCTCTCTATCCATCTAAAAGTTTATTAATTAAAACAAATATATTAAGTTAAGGAAGGGGGAATTCTTTTAAAACATAAAGTCAACTGATCAAAAAAATAATGCCAATTTTTCATTTTTTTTTCTTTCTATTTGTCGCTTTCAAAAATCTGCAAAATTACCTGAGTTAAATAAAACGCATTTCTTCTTCTCTATACTAGTCCTTGCTTGCACAGGCGTCAGGCCATGCAATGGGCCAGCTTATTTCTTTTTTTATAGTCTTTCTACCAACATCGAAACTCACATGTTCATAATAAACTGATGACTTTTTTTTTATGGCTTTAAAATTGTTAAAGATCTTGAAATAAATTCTTGATAATGAAAACTTAAAGTGGCGGTATAGAGAAAAAAAAATTTATTTTATAATTTTATAATAATCTATATCAGCGGTGTTGTACGCACACCGCTACCGGTAATAAGTGATTAAAATAATAAAAAATATATTATCCAAAGACAATATATTTTATTTTTTTCCTTAGTCTACCTTTCGATGTATGAAAAAATATTATTTATTAAACATATTTTTAGCTACCGTTATGCAATCCTCTTGCCTAAAATTTACCGGTACTTGATGCCAAAAAAGTTAGGAATCACCGATCTATATATTTAAAATCCTCGTGACCTTGAGCTTTTACTAAAATTGAAATAAAACCAGATCAAATAGACCTACAGAATATAGATTAAAAATTTTAGGTATTATCGATTAAGACCAAATTCTTTTAATTAAATTAATTCGTTTAGAATTTGGCCAAAAAAATGTTATTTTAAAACATTTGAGGTTTTTAAAATTTATTAATATAAAAAAAAATTTAAAGTTCAGAAAGAAAATAAAAAGTAGAGAGCTATTATAACACTACGTGAAGCGAGACACCTCCGGATCACGGGACAGGTCTATGAATATAACTTACTATATAATAATCGACTCAAAATAAATGGGGTAAACACACATCCTAAATTGATAATTAATAAATAATAATAATAATAATAATAATATAATAATTATATTAATTAAGAGAGGTCCATAAATCCATAAACAATAAATTTTATAATCGTTAAAACAATATAAAATTTGATAATTTTGTTGTTTGTGTATCTCCTAATTATTAATTAAGATGTGTGTTCAATTTCTTTTGAAACGGATAATATATCATCTAGAAAAAAAATTTTTTCTTCATTATTCTTTGTTTTTGAAATATTCTTAAAAATCATTTTTTAGACATAATATCCTACAAATATTTTAAAAGTAATCATCATAAGATTTTTTTTTTTTGTTCAGTTCGAAGGAGAGGTTGGATTGTACCCTAATGGCCTAAGACACCTCGAGAGTAACCGAATAGCATAACGATTCGTGACTAAAAATCGGGTTACGAAATGTCCTTTTCATTGCGCCGGGGGCCAAATGGTTTCTGGCCACTCGAGACTGGATTTTTGCTGGAGGCTCCATCTCATCCAAGGTTTTTCATTTGCCTTCAGGTGAACAGCGAGCTAGCTCTTCGACATGCCTTTTAACCTTACGAGAACTAAAAGAATTAGCATTGATAAAATTCCTTTTTTTCACGCGCATTTCAAAATGTAAATCGTTCGAATAATTTTAAATTTCCTATAAAAAGACAAACATCCTTTCTTAAAGTCAAATTTTGTCTCAATCTTTAATAAATTTAGTGGACAACTAGATGAATGCATGTTATAATAATAATAATACTTTATCCAAGACAGTATTTTTTTTTACAATAAATATTAATATGCATATTTTTTCTTGGCTTCAAATCGCTTCTTCTAATCCAAAATATTTATAGTAATCCACTTTTTCTTAGTAGTAGTGTAGTACTCAAGGAAAAAAAAATTATTAAAAATCCTCTGCATTAATACTTGTAAAATCATATATTTCTCAACATAAGATTGTACATTTCGATTGTCCGGACTAATTGGGACGAGAGGTCGTTCGGATATTTTAAAAAAATCGGAAAAATTAAAAATTTTTTTTTTTTGGTGGTACGAAAACTTTATTGAAACATATGTATATATAATATAAAACATTGTTCTTTTCAGAGCAATGCTATGCGCATATGAGAAAGGATTTGAAATAGTAAATGAGAAGTGTATAGAAAAAGTAGGCATTATCTTTGTAGATGGAGAGAGAAGAGAGGCAAAAACTTTAAAACTAGCCAGGTTTTATGAAATCGTTAATCCCACAAAAAACAAGCGTCCGGATAATCGAGTTTATATATAAACTAATTACGATAAAATTTTACTTTAACACTTTTTAACATATCCTCAACTTGATATTATCAGCTGAGAAAGTAGACACCTACTTCTTGGAAGAAAGCTAATATAAATTATTATCTATTGATATTGATATATATTTCTTGCCTACATTACCCAGTTTAGAATCTCTCAGCTTCGATTGTATATGAAAATTTAGCGTGAAATTTTCTCAATATATTATTAATATATGTTAGTTGAAGCGATTAACAGGCTGAAAAATAACAAGCCGCCAGGGCAAAAGGTCAATGTGGCATTGATTGCGCAGCAGAGGAGATTTATAGTAGCAGTGGCAACGGCTCAGGGCGTTGGTTCCAATGCGAACCGATCTCTGCGCCCGGTTACTTTCTCTCCACGGATTCCGCCTCCACCCCCACCCCCGAGCATCCTTCCAAAAGGCCAGCCGATTTGCAAAACATCCTTGGATTAGTTGCTAATCGCAATCAACAGTGCAAAAACACTGCACTTTTTTATTATGGCCTTCGGATAGTCGAGTCACATATAAAATTAGAATTGCTCTTCGGGGGGGATCCGTTTGATCAGGCGCTCCACCCTATGGACCTTCATCACTTAGATAATAACTCTCTTATAAAGCATCTCAATAAATCAAAAAAAAAAAAAGGAAGGATTAAAAAAATACTAATACGGAAAAAAATATATCTTTATATATATTTGTGATATGAGGATTTTGTGTTTGAGTTGAGGGATTTTATTCGGCTGTATTCCTCAGGAGATATTAACGAAGGATTTGAATAATTTTTGTCATAAAGCGTTATAAATTGCTGAACATATGAAAGCGTTAATCTGCTCGGCCAATCATTTCCTTTTGTTAAACTATCGTTATATAGAATTATAATTTCAGTTTGGTTAAAATAATAAAAATAGACTTTTCAGTTTATTTACTTACATCAAGGGGATTATTTACCCATCGTCAAAACAATGTCAATATATATATTTTTTATTACCTTCAACAATCAATAGAGAAGACAAGAAAAAATAATATCTACTTATCTTTGTCCTGGTTGACGCATCATTCCGAAACATTGTTCTTAGTCCTCATATATCTAACTACTTGAAAATTTTTATAATAAAATAGTTTGGTTACTTCTGCCTTCAAAAAAAGGCTATAAATTCACATATAACTTTTATATTTATATTAATTTTTTTATTCCAAAATATTTTGGATAACCATCGATTGAAAAACAGGCCCTAAGCTTAAATTTTACTTACCCCTCATTTAAATATCAATAAAAACTAGGTAAATTATAGCTTATAAGAAGTTTGGATATATAAATAACGATTAAGATATTGATCTATGGCGATAAGCTTTCATACTAACAAGTAAAAAAAAAAATATTAATATATTAATAATATTATAATTACTCGTAGAAAAAAAAACAACAACAAAATATACCAAAAATGTCAGAGAGCTTTTTTGCTTTATGTTAAATAATAATTAAAAAAAGTTAAAATTTTTTTTTTATCTTAAATGGCCTCGAAATAGTCACAATTCGGCCAGTATAAACAAAATAATATTCAGAAATTTATTAATATTTTTAATACTATACATACGAAGAAGTAGGGACGATCGAAATGCAACATAACATTTTTTTGATGAAATATTAATTTGGACATTTTATTGGTAATTTAAAGACGGTAAGGTGTCATACTTGCGGAACAAGCGGTAACTATTGAGAAAAAAAGGCAAGTTTGTTAGCATTTGGTTTAGAGATGGTTGAGGATCCACCATATAAGCCAGACCTCGCACCGTCTGCCTCTCACCGGAACAATGAAAAAATCCCTAGGACCCAATTTAAATGAAAATGATCGTGGTAGCTATACTCCTCGAAAAGTGAGTTTTATTTTTAATTAGAAGTAATTATTATTTTATGTATATTTGAAAAATTTAAATTAATAAAATTCTCTGAAATATTTAAGGATTTTTTGAAACATGTCACGTGTTTTATTACTGAAAAGAAGTCCATTTACATACATAGAAATAAAAAAAAATTATTATTATTATTATTATTCTCAAACCTGGCCAG
The DNA here is from genome assembly GCA_010014785.2 of Anisolabis maritima. NCBI lineage: Eukaryota > Metazoa > Arthropoda > Insecta > Dermaptera > Anisolabididae > Anisolabis > Anisolabis maritima. Next base: position 16,355 of record JAAAKE020088221.1, on the reverse strand, counting down.
TGCTTTTGGCTGAATTATAATATAATAATTTCATTACAGGTCAACTAGTGGGTAATTTGTTCCGGAGACTTCTTCGGAACCTTGAGCAACTCAGGATGCCCAATTAACTTGCGGGTTCGTAAGCTGTTTTTTTTTATTAAACTTATTTCCTTTACTTTATTCACTATATTATTTAGCATAAAGAAGAAAATAATCACTAGTCTTATATTATATAAATTATTTATTTAAAAACATTATTTTCTAACTTATTTTGTCGGAATAATATATTTATTTATTTATATATAAAATATAAATCTTCTTAAAAATATTACTGGAGCCGTTAGATAAATTGTTTGTTTCTATATAAATGAGTATTATTTTAAAAACAGAACAGGGATTGTTTGTCTTCTTCTCATTACTAATGAAAAGATCAATACAAGTAACTTAGAAAAAGTTGTTCCGTCTGAATTACTCTTTTGTAAGTTTCTTAGAAAATAGAAAAATACTAAATTATCAAACACCAATATTTTACTTTACTACTTGGTTATTTTTATATTTTATTTAATTAATTTTGTATGATTTTTTTAAATTTTTGTATGATTAACACCATAACTCTTCGAGATATCGAAATGTTAATTGCGGATTCATAATCTGCTTGAAATTTTATGCCGATATCATGTATCATATGTCCAAGATTTAATATCATTAACACAAAAACTATTTGAGGATTGATTCGTAATCAACGTGAAACTCTACATATACCAATAAGGTTGTTGATTAATAGAAGCGGAGAGACAGACATACAGAAAGTAAGAATTAAATTATTTATAAGAAAAATGCATTCATAATTTCATATATTATCAGTCAAATCTCGAACTTAAAGCAGTAAAAATAAAAATTCTTAGCTTGAGAATGGAATGGCTGAATTGTTGTATTTAATGCAGATAAACCGAAAATATATTTTATTTATTAAAGATAACAACTATGAAAATTAGAATATCATTTTTAAAATTAAAATTCTCTCTCTCGACATTTCTCAAAGTTCTAAGTTTTTTGAGTATGAGATGAAGTTCGGGCTCTTTGGGCCATTGGAGGGGCAGACTCTCTCGCTCTATGGTCCATCTCTCGTCGTGCATTGCGCTGCACATTCCTGGGCCTTGGCGCTTTGTCCGTAGCCTCCCAGGCCCCGACCCTCGTGCTCTTCGCTCTTACACAATAAATATTTTGTAAACAAACTTATGCCTTCGTTCAAAGGAAAACCGGTTCGCGAATATCTACCAAGAAATCAATGCAATTTCTGAAAATAAATTAAAAAAAACGAGTCGAAACAGCAATACGAATATTTTTATATTATTTAGAATATTATACATACAAAATTATAGTGATAAAACTTTCTTTTTTATTTTATATCATTCTTAAGAGAATATAATAAAGTATTCATTTTTTTTTTTTTTAAGTAAAAATGGTTATCAATATATAAATTATGTAAATTCCAGATTTTTAAAGCCTATAACGAAGGGAAAAATCTGGGAGGGAAGATTCAGATCTCATCTACATACTATATATAAATAAATCAAATCCTTCTGAATAAATAGTTAGTTTTCGAAAACACCAAGAATTTTTTAATCCCCCTCAAAGGGGAGTTAATACCTCCTCCCCTCTAGCTAATAAAACATACATGTTTGCCTCCACGTGTAATAAAAAAAAAAAGAAAGGATTTAGGAACTGAGCCTTAGGGTTGCGGACGAAAGGGTCAAACTAATGAGGGGAGGGAGAAAAGGGTCCTGAATAGGTCACAGACTCTTTATATATACACACAATATATATTTAAAAAAAATTTCCGATAATTATGTATTATTAATTTCAATTACAATTTGGCAATTTTTATTTATTTATTTTTTTTTTTCATATATTAACTTGTAACTCATTCATTGTGGAAAATTTTAATTTAAAAAAAAATAAAAAATAAAAATCAGTGGTTATTAAAATGTGCAACGTTTTGGCATAAATATATATATATATTTATTTATTTCTTCGACTTCCCTTTTTCGAATTTACGGTTCGTATTACAAATTTTACAATTATTAATTAATAATAATCAATAATTAAAAAAACAATTTTATACGATGGTACAAGATATAAGGCATTAACAACAAGAACCAAACTCTACATTGCATTGTCTATTTTTCTGTTCTGTTGTTCGTTTGTCAATCAATTTTCCCCGCTCCCACCATACTTTCATTTCTTCTTTCTCCTCCCAACCTCCATTTTCCACAACACTTCTATCCCTCATCCAACTCTCTACGGGACCAATATATTACTGCCTACTCCAATGTATGATTTTTAAAATAAAAATATATTAACCCCATAAAAAGTAATTGGACATACTGTATCTTTAATTTCGTCTTAATGGATAATTATGAGAGCTATATCAAATTAAAAATCAACAAATTCAATGATATTATTAAATTTAGTATTTTTGGATTCCATGTATTAATACTATCCCCCTGAAAAGTATTTAGACAATCAGTATTTTTTTGTTTCGTCTCAATGGATAATTAGGAGAGCTTCACAAATATAATAAATTTCATAATTCATAATTTCATATATGTCTCCTAATTATTCATTAAGACAAAACCAAAGATATAATTTTGAGGGGGGATTTGTTGCACAAATTGTAACATATTTTTTTTCTATATATTTTAATATTTTAAATTTAATATTTTTAAGGGACTCGTGGAAGATAAAAATATATTTTTTTCAATAACGCCTTTTTTCTCTATTGGATAATACACCCTATATTCTACCTCATTATAATTTTTCTATTATTTAAATATATATGGAGTTTGGTGAATTAACTGATAAAAGAGCTCTGATAAATATTCGGATCATAATAATCAATAAATAATTGACAAAAAAAAAAAAGCTGTGTTTTTATTTAAATTTTTAATTTACATTTAATATTATATAAGACTGAAGGTTTTCAATTAAGGAAGACACTTAAAAGAAGGATCTTATGCATTATAAACAAAGACAAGAATGTATTTTATTTCTTACTTGTCTGAATAAAAATTATATCATTTATTAATTTTAATAAATAAAGGAAAAAATAAATTTCGACTAATGGGACAAATATATTGAAACATCCGGCTTTATCTTTTAGCTGTCAGGTTAAATATAGAAATTGAAACTAATATCTTTAAATTTATTATATAATTAATTATGTCGAAGGAAAAAAAAATGAGGCAAGTGAGTAGTCAACGGTGGGGAAGGGGAGGTATAAAATTCAATCAAAAGAAAAAAATTTGATAAAAAAAAATTGATAAGAGAAAAATTGCGATTATTATGATTCGAATATTTTAGATTTGCTTTTGTATGATGGAAACGAAACTACGGTACGTATCGTTTACCATGTTTACATCAAAATAGAGCATGCGCCTATTATTACGTCATCTGACTTTGATGATTTGACTTGTATAATTTTTTAGGGACACCCGAAACGAAAGACGTCAAAATAAAATAAAATTAGCCAAGACAAGATATTTTATTTTGTTCATAAGAGAATGAATATAAAATTTATATCATTACAACAATACTAAATAATTATCTGACTAGAAAAAAAGTTCAATTTTTATTAAATACATTTTCTATTCTAAGAGTCTTAAGGACTTAAGAACAGTGAAATCTTTTGTAACAGATGGTGTTTTTTTTTTTTTCTAATCTATTATAAATAGTCATATCTTATTTTTTTGCAAATGATAATATTATATATAAGATGAAATTATAAGATTTGTGAAAAAAAAAAAATACAAATAATCTTTTTATTTTTTAAATATGAGATTTAATTTATCAGATTTAATGAATTTTTAAAAACAGATGGTTTTGATATTTAGTACTGTAATATATTTTTTATTTTTATTTGTAAATATGAAATTTAAAATTTCTTAGTATTTCAAGGATATCTAGATATTATTAGTTTGTTTCGAGGGCTTTCAAAATTAAATTTTTTTTTTAAAGCACCAAGTTTAGAGAGAGTGAGAGGACCTTGAGGGAAAATTCTTCTGGCACGGCTAGTATTGTGTTTTGGCCGGTGTAGGAAAACTCGTTTGTGAATGGTGGGAGTGCGGGGGAGGCGAGATTCAATTAATTCGAATGGAGTGAGTGATAAGAGAGAGCCGGGGCCGGGTTTCCCACGGCCCTTGCGCGTGTAGCCCCACCGGCCCGTGGCCCACCATTAGTCACCAGGTGATTCGCGATATTTATTACCCTAAAAGACGACACAACGGGACAAAGGCCGAAAGTAAACATCATCGGCTCTTTTGTCCGATACGCTAATCCGTGTTCTACCGTTTAGAAACCAGTCCCTACTTTTTCCCGGCCCTTAAAAATAACCCTTTTCTTACCTCTCAAAGTACCTGAGAAAACCACGCCAAGTGACCAAGACGAATCGTGAGGAGAGGCTCTTTCACCTGACGATGACAGGCCGTCCGTCCGAAACGTCCGTTAACCATGCAAACTTAAATTCAATCTGTACAACTAATGACTATTATTCTCTTTTCAAGTTTTCTTAGAATGTCATCAAATTCCCTCGCTGCCCAAGCGACTTTGTATACTTATAATCATAATAACATGATTAGTGTCCTGATTATTATGATATGTCCAAACACGCATTTCCTTTAACCATAACAATGTGTGTGTCAGAGCGAGGAATCACGCTAAAGACAGCTGGAGAATTTTTGTTCGTGACCTGTATGAGCCCAAACACCTCCGCTTTATAGTTTTTATATTAGAAAATTTTTCTCACAGTGTTTATTAATTCGTTAATCCAAAAAAAATCACTACTATTCTTAAAACATTTTAAAGACATTTAAAACATAATTTTATTAAAAATAAATAAATAAACTATAAATTATAAGTTTATTTATATTTCATGTTTTGTATCAATTTCATCCTGGAGATAATTTTGTCTTTTGGCATATATCATTTTATTTAAATTAATTTGTGTTCCGTTTTTATTTAAGTGCATGAACAATAATTCAAATACACTTTGAAATAAACCAGTATTCAGAAAGATTCCTAAAGAAAATTATAACTTACAAGAGAATATAGAATATTTTAAGTTAAAATTTTTCTTTAAATTAGCCACTTAAGAAAAATTTTAATATAAGATAAAAAGTATAGTAAAATTAGGAATATTACTCAATCCGGGACTTAGTGTTTGTAGTTTCCCTATTATATAAAGTAATATTTAAATCGCCCATTTTTTTTTTTTTTTTCATATTTACACTATTACTATTCTTAAAAAAATGATGAAATGTTTTTTATTTTTTTTTCTCCCTATTATATTAATAAAAGATGGGGTGATGACATATTAAATCATAAGATACAAATCCCTCGAAAAACAAAATTTAGTTTCCTCTTTTTTAAAAAATTTTTCACGAATAACAAGATGAAAAACTTATCAAGATGTACTGACTAAATTCGTTCCGGTCAGTGAAAATCGAAAACATTCATATATGCAAATTAATATCTGAACTCTGAGTCGATCACAATAAACAGTTTTATCAAATTATAGACTCGACCCCAGAGCAAAAAAAAAAAAAAAGGTATTATGCTAAACAATGTTTAAGAATTGGTTATTCTTCAATTCTCAAGCATAATTGCATTGTAAAACTCTGATGTCGACATTCCTTGTCTAGTTGCGTGCAAACGCTCGAGTACACACACGAGCACAGATGTACATTTAAACACAGACACACCAACACACACCACGCTCTATACTCCGTCCAAATCGGATTGTAATACGCAGGATTTCTGGCTCGAGATTCTCCCACGAATTCACAATGGCCGGACCGGAACGGAACGGAACGGAACGGAACGGAACGGAACGGGACGGAACGTGAGGAGCATACATTGGTAGTCTTAAAAAATCTCACCGATATTTGGGAAAATCATATTTAAAACCAGTGATGATGTGTTTATCAGATGACTCTTTAGAATAAAAAAAATCAATGAGTCACATTTAAAAGAATAAGTAATAATTAATCCCATCAGTCATACCTAGAGATGCAAGCAATCTTCCTCTTAAGGAACCTTCTCAAGATTACTGTCCAAATTACTACGAGATTTTTAGGTTAATTAATTTCCCTTGTGACTAAAACAAAAACTTATTTGCATTTCATTAATGTTACATTATTGTTTGTTTAAATATTCCTTAACTGGATATTTCTAAATTGGAATTTAATGGAGCACCTTTTAAACAAAAGGAATTTGAAAATTTCAAAAAGAAATTTTGAGCAAAATTAATAAGAGCTATAAGTTGGTCCAAATGGAATTTTTTAATTTTGCATGTATGCAGGAGAAGCAAAATCCCTTCTCTCAAACGATGTCCAAAAATAAGTTTTTTTATACAGTATTACCTCTTACTACGAGTTTAATTCGTTCCGTGAGCGAGCTCGTTTTAAGGAACAACATGAACACGTGAACTGAGTGTAGGTCAGCGCCAACTAGCGACGTATTAATGATACTCGCTCGTAGTAAGAAATTCCTCTCGTCGTAAGAATGAATATTGCAGTAAATCTTATTTTTGGACGTATATTATTTTTAAAATTCTATTTATCTGATATTTTCAATAATTAATTTGTTAAAATTTCGTGTAGATTTGTTACTTTCTAAAGGCCCAGCCCATCTTGGGTACATTCCTGAAATAAATGCTCCTGCTTCTTCTCTACCAAATGACCACTGATTATATATATTTTAATTTATTTTAAAACCCTCACAAAATTTTCTTTTAATGATTATAGATTTTTTTTAAATATATAATTTAACCACCAATATAAATAAAAATAAAAACAAGAACATCCAAAATTTCTAACTTGTTACGGCCTTTTTATACATTTTTAAAATCTAAATCTCTTATTTTAAATTTGAAAAATATATAAAAAACATTTTAATTCTAAAATAAATTTATAATGAAATTTTGAATTTTTTTAACTTTTTTTTTGTGCTTAAAATTAAAAAAAATAACCCTAAAATCATTAAAGGAAAATGTAGTGGTAGTTTTAAAATGAATGACGTCATTTCGTCTTCTTCCAAGGAGGTCCGAGCCCTCTAGAAACTTACACATTTTTTTTTTATTTATCTTAAAATTAAAACTGACAAATAGTCTTAATAATAAATGAATTTTTTAATCATTCAGTATATTTAATAATTTTATTTTTAAATCTTGGCACAAACTTAATATCATAATATATAAAATTTTAGAAAATAATATTAATCCGACTTTTAAAAATAAACGGATTTAAAAGGTATATTATGAAAAAAAGTCGTGGACAAAAAAGAGCAACGCTGTATCCGGGACAACAGGTTACAATCAGCCCCTTCTCGAAGGGCTGTTTCGGTCGGATGATCAAAGATCCACCACACTTAAAGACAAAACTTTTCCTATAAAGGTAAACACGAGATTTGATAAAAAAAAAAAAAAAAAGGGAGAGGAATGAAAAGAAAGAGTCTTGAATGGGTGACCACAGATATAATCAAAGTCAATCAAATTATACCAACCAACATAATAACGTCTCTATATAAAATAATATTTGATATTTCCTGCTTGAACGTCAATTGAAGTACCACTTCCGCACTATGGTCACTCTTATATCCAAAATTTGATTTTGTCGTCTTACATTACATTCTATTTGATGTGAGGCCGGAATAACTTGACGAGTGGACTGTCACTGAGAAATAAGCTTTTGATTTTCAGTCTGAGACTAGTTTTGATTAATGAAGATTATTAAAATGCGCTTTTCTCTGCTAAAATGATCATTTTCTTCTATAAAATTAATAATATTTATTTTTAAACAAAAATTTTAAATATAATATATATATATAAAATAGAGGATATCATATTAAATATTTTAGTAAAATTTCTTTCTATACATATTTATTTATTAATTATTTATATTTATAAAATTCATTTTCAACGAACTTGAAGATTGTTGTATTCTCTCTGTCTGTATGTCTGTCCAAAATTTTTTTTCGAATTTAAAAATTTTGAAATCAAATAAAGCATCAAAAATGGAGAACAAATCTGCAAAAATTTTCTAAACCGGACACAACGACAACATGGTCAAAATGGCCGCCGAAATGTTTGAATTTATACCAAATATCATTTATTCGGATACCATAGTCTAAATATCCACACTATCATGTTAAAATAGGTGCGAGTGAAGCGAGTAATTCAATAACCCTGCTTTCAAATAGGAATTGTGAGCGAAGCGAGCAATTCTACAGACCTTGTGCAGAGTCAAGTTCGTGACAGCAATGCGGCTTTGCGCATTCCCAGATATTTTGATTTACTTTTGGTTAATAATATTTTGTTTGGCTTAAATTTTTCATTTATCATTATATCCTTAGTAGAAGGGTAGTTGAGTTGAAGTACTATCCATAATTGAATTTCATATAATTATCTCTAAAGCATGCATAATGAGGGATTGCATGCTTTTTAATGCACCTCCATACATAATGAGAGTAATAAAAACATGCAGGTTAATATAGGCGGAACATGTGGCTCGAAAAGGGGAATGGATGTTGGCTTTAAAATCGCAGACCCACTGAGAAGAAACCATAGACTGCCAGTGTTTATATCAGGGTTTCTCAACCTTTTTTGTATTTCGCATCTTTAAAAATTTACTAATGAACCTTGACCCTGCCTCCCCTATAAAAATATATAATTTTAATAAGATTTTTTAAATGTCATGGTAAAAATACAGGATTTTTGATAATTACAATCACTTTTCCTCGCACTCCAGGATGGGAATTCCTGCCTTTGTAGGAATGCCTGACAATGCCTAGACCGAGACCCGAGGCCTGGCTCAACTGGGGTGCCGGGCTAAATATTAACGTCATCATCATATAACGGTTTCAGAGGATTTTAAGTCTAGATGGAGCGTCTGCCATTTCTTTGATATTTAGAGAGGTGTGACGCCCATGAATTTTTGAATGATATGTTTCATGACTTTGTCCTGGGCCAATGTTGGGGGCCAGTATTGGGCTGAATATGATGAGAGTCAGCCATGTCTGGGATACCTGGCAACAATACTGACCTCTTTGTAAATACAAGGATATTTGGTTTCTTTTGTCAAATTTTGAATTAATTCAATTATCAAGAAATATACCAGAAAATTTTGCAGATTCAAGCAATCAAAGATTTGCAGCAAAAAAAAAAGGCAACAATATAGAAATTGCTCTATAAAAAGAAATTGCATTTTATTCCCAATTTCCTCTCTTTCAATCATAACAGTCACCTAAATTTCTTAATTTATATCCTAGAAACTAACTTTGAGATTCCCAAACGGTCGACCGCCAACAAGAACCAAGACTATATGAAAGAGATTTTAACGCGTGGGCAGACAACATAGAATATAAACAATGTGATTTATATAAAAAAAAATCCGCATTCCCCTTCGTTTGAGAGAGACGCTAATGAATTCGCCCTCTTCGTCGAAATAGTCTCACAACGATCAACGAAACTTGTTATAATTACAATGTGACTTATTCATTTTCATTAAATCCCTTTTTTGAGAATATATACGATAAATTTAAGAAAATTACCATACTAATATAATTGCATATTAACCGAATCGTTTGCGGTCTATCTATTTAGTTTGATTTTTATTTCCTAAAAAAAAAAATTTGATAGATTATATATCATTTAATACAAAAAAAAAAAAAATTCTCACGAATTTATTAGTAAATATAGATAATTAATTTTGATAAAAGTGATTAATTGAGTGTTTCATTCTTGGAATAAATATCTCAAAAAAAAAAAAAGTAAATAAATAAATCAATCTTTTCATGAATGTAAAATAAATCAAATGTTTAATTAAAAATAAATATTTTTTTTTTTAAATTTAAATTTAGTTATGCGACTCTCTTAAGATTGAAAGAAAGTACTTGAGAGAAGAAATTTAACTGGATAAAAAAGAGAGATTATGTTGCAGTTATTTTTTTTATTATTAATACAATATAAGTATTTTTTTTTTAATATATATAAAAATAAATGAATTTTCTAAGTTGTTTACTTATAACCCGTTTTGTTCGAATTTGAATTGATAAGTTATCCATAAAAAAAAAGAAACCCTAAATCGATTGAATACATAAACATTTTAATCGACTGCGAAGTCGAGAAGACAATAAATAAATCGGTTCGCAGCTGTCCTTGTCTGCTGAAGAAAGGTCTCCAGGCAACTAACGAGCCTGAAAAGAGGGGCCTGAAAGCAGGTAACGCGGCCAGAGAGGAGGCTCTCTCAAAGAAAATTCTTGACCAATTATTCAAAACGAAATTGGTCCTCCTCTTAGTGGTGTAGCGAATGCCAAATTCTGGTACCGCGAAACACGTGCCTTGTTCGATGTCCGAGCATCGTCATTAACATGATGGAATGCGGAAAACGTTTCCTTCTCAACCTGGGGTTGGCCAAGATGGTCTTGTCCAAGCATCACAAAAGCTTCTCTACTCTCTCGCAATCGCCAGTCATTTTCAAATTATACTAATAAAACACGAATACTCGAAACGTTTCAAATTTTACTCCACCCAGATCACAATTAGGATTTTCTATTGTTAAACTTTCGCGGAAGATTGACTTCAATATATAATGAGATATTCATTCATATTTCAACATTAAAAGAAACAAAAAGTTTAATTCTAAATAATTTATTTTAAATATATATTACTTATAGTCCAAACAAAAAATGTGTTTAATTTCAAATTCTTAAGGAGCTTTACTTTGTCTGTTTTGATGTTGTTTTAGTCATAAAAAATTTTAATAAATTCTCAATTTTCAATTTTTTTTTTTTTTGTTGTTTTGGATTTTATTTGGGAAAAAAACAAGACATTTTCTCATAAATGTTTATATATATATATATATATATAAAATATAAATTTATAAAAAACTTAATTTTCTAATGATGGTTATGAGACCGAAATAGAAAATTTATTACAATTTTTTGTCTTTTCCAAAAAGAACATCAAAACAAAATAAAGCTTAAGAATTTCAAAAGAAAAAACAAATTTTATATAAAATTCATCTGGTATACAGTTTACCAATACAATTTTGCGATAATCTTTCAATATCCTGATTATTTTAAATTTTTAGAGAATATAGATAATTTTAGATCTGGTAGGCCACCCTGTATATCTCATTTAATTACTTCCTTACATATTATTTTTTTATAATAATATATTTTTATTTATTTATAATAATGTATGTATATTCGTGCCTATATGCTACATTTTTTTCTCTCTTTCAGCATCCATTCTGGTAATTCTTAACAGTTCAATGAAGTTTTCTTCAACTTCTAGAAATTATCATTCCTTCGTCTTGTCCAAGTATTATTTTCTAGAGAGATAAATAGACTATTTTCACTAATTTATCTTACTAAATTCATACAAGAGCAAGTCTTTTAAGACTCCTTTCTTAACCTTGACGAGAAATAACTTTCTTAACGTCCCTTTCACAATTTTTTTTTTTTGGAATTTTATATGTAAATATTCATCAAAATGTATCATATCATATTTCACTAAGACCAATTTTAATCGAATGAATTCATCAATCAATTCTTTATAACAAGTAAAATAATCATTGTTGGGATTTTATTTTTTTATAAGTGAACTTTTGCAATTAAGGTCATCATTAACATCTTTTTTTTTTGTGTACGTTTTTTTTTTGCCTTGGCCACTGACCAGAGACGCATTCGGATATCGGTGGGTTATCAGGTGCAGAGGATCCCGAGTGCCGTTATTCTGGCCGCCGCGACGGACTCTCTCGTCTCCATCCCGGAAGTGGCACACTCGCCTCTCGAGATCCTCCGCTCTTTTTTCGTGAAAAATCCCAAAATATTTATCGGCGAAATAATTAATAAAAAAATGCACTCAGGGGCTCACATCTGGTGAGTACGTGGATGGCGACCACGAGTTACCCCAGCTAAGACTGGCATTTCTTCTGCTACTTATATGCCAGCCTTTCCCCGTCCATCATCATCATCATCATCAATTTCCAGTCAGCTCGACTAAATGTCGACCCCGAATTCCGTGAAAAAGCAAGTTTTTTTTTTTTTTTTTTTTGTAATAAAATTAATAAATATCAAAAAAATTCTTTGATTTTAATTATTTTTTAGTCGCCTCACAATGTCAGTAGTAGTCAATGACAAAAATTTATTTATATTACAATGGCTATAATTAATATAAATAAATAGGGACGCAGACTAAATACCCTAAGAAAAAGATTAAAAAAAAAAATTTTTAGAAAAAAAAAAGTAACGACCAGGAGATGAAATTTTTGCTTTGGTTAATGGAATACCAATTTTCATCACAATAGCGTATTCAAGGAAGCGAGGAAAATTAAAAATACAAGGATGAAAAATAAAAAAAAAAATCAAAACTAAAGTTCAAAAAGAGAAAGTAATTTTTTAACAGCAGAAATTTTAATTTAATTGCATCCTTTTAATATCCCTAAAGTGCTAAAATTTCGATTTATATTTAAATATAAATTAAACTTTATTAATTAGCAATTAAATTTTTTTTTTTAAATAACCTAGAATAAAGAGTCATATTTTGGCGAAAAGTTGGTCAAAATTGAATAAATTAGAAAATGTATTTAGATAAGGTTCAAAGGTCAGATAAAGACAAATGAGCTTAGAAATAATTATTTTCAAAAATATCCGCTCCGTTTTTGTTGAAGACAGAGCGTTTCTCACACAGACGTTAGTCTCCTCTTACTCACTTGCCCAAGTTCAATGGCGAACAATGTTAACAAACCTTGAATTCATTAAAGAAGGTTAATTAAAGCCGTTCAAGTCGGTTGCTTCGGCCAGCTACCACAATTTAACTAGAGATTCGTCTACAACTTTGATGATATTTTGTTTCTGCCCTTTGTCAAAGTTAAACATTATGGAGAAATTCTAATTTATCGATTATGTTGGCCCATAGCAAGGTTATATTTCTCCAACATATATAATTAAAAAAAAAAAAAAATTGAGTATATTGTGTGTTAAACACTCACCTTCCCTTCTCATCCCCATCTTCAGACATTTCTTCAACCGACAATATTGGCATTGGTTGCGATGATGTTGGTCGATCGGACATGAACGATTTCCTCGGCACGAGTATGTCAGATTTCTCCGGACACTTCGCTTGAAGAAGCTCTTGCAACCTGGAACAAATTAATCTGGTGTTAAATGGTCGCCCATCCAGGAAAAATAATAACAGAGCATCTGTCTAAACGCCCCACCAAGGTCGTTGGCCAGATAAATATCTAATCTGTATATAAATAAAATTAAATTTGTTATGGTCGGTGACGCTAACTAGAATCATTATCACAAAGGTTGTTTCATTAATAAATGTACATTTCTTAGAAAAATGTAAATTTTATTGTCTTAAGTTTCGTATTAAGATGACAACCATTTTATTATTTATTAAAAAAATTTTTTTTAAATATAAGTGAGTTTGTTTTCTCTCATAGATTAATTATTATTTAAATTAAGCAAGTTTCTGCCATTCCAAGTCCAAATGATCCCGAATTGAACGACGCATGCGCAGAGTAAAAACCCATTTCCCTACAGCGCATGCGCTTGGAATCTGTTAATGTTGGAACAAATCTATGGTTTATTTTACTATTAATATCTACTTAAAATCTTATAATTCATAGATAGGCCGATATGAGAACGATGTGAAACGTCAACTTAGAGATGTAATTTATAAAATTTCAAATATAATTAACAAATTTTTGAATCATTTTAATTAATAATAATTTTTTCTTTTTCATTATCTTATTAATTCGGGGTCATTAAAAAAAGGGACATCAAGCTGGACCGTTAGGACTTAAAGTAAGAGATAGATTGGCATAGAGGATCTGCCAGTCTTGGCTCCGGGAAACAGGTATGAAATAATGAACAATAAAGTAATTTATACTTTTTTTTTTTAAATTTCTGTCTATTTCACCTATCAATCAATTCAACATCATCATTGTCCTAGTTTCTTCTATCCACGATAATATTTATTTGTTTAGGCTGTATTTCTAAAATTTGAACTCTTTTTTTGATACTAAATTGACACTTCGGCGATAAGTAGTTTTTTTTTTTTTTTGCAATCAGGGGTTGATCAAAGGGCAAGACGGAAGTGGGTGTCTACTGGCATATCGCAGCTGATCGGCCAGAAGTGAGAGTGTCTATCGATGGGCAAGCTAAAGCCCTTAGGGAAGGCGGGGGGCAAGAGAGGCCTCTTGAGCCCTTTTCGAGTTGCTCTTTTTCGAGTTCCCATTGTCCAATCACGTCTCGTCTTCTCGAGATCATCTTGCAAAGCAAACTTCCGTTTCGCTCTTTAAGCCATCTGCGAAAAATCTCTACCTACTCCATCACCTCCTCCTTCCCGTTGGTCATCGACCCGCAAACCGATAGCCCTTCTTATTTGACAATCACACATCCACCACCAGCTAATAAAGATTATTTATTCTCTTCACTGGAGGTAATAAAAAGATATATATTATTGTATAAGAAATAAAAAATTTCTATATATGTCTAACAGTCAGAATTTCCTTCCATCTGGACAACAAAAATTTGATTTAAATAAAATAATTTTAAATTTTATAAATTTTTATTAAAAAGATAGCCTTGGATAACCTAACGTGTATGAATAAAAACTAGGTGTTTTTTTTGAAAGGAATATTCAAAACTTCGGTGAGCTAACACCTTCTTCAAGACTAGTGGGGTATTAATATATTAAAGTTTCGTTCAAATTCATCACTAGTCCTGAGCAAAGCCCAAGCTCTTCATAACATCGACTTGTGTGAATGAAATCATGACCAAAGAGAAATTATTTTTATATACAATATAAATAGAGTTGATTTAAAAATTATTAAAAATAATTTAAATGAAGTATAGATGGACCTGGATGAACAGAAAAGGGGGTAAAAGAATGGAAAAAAGCCAGAAAAAATACCATTTTAATAAAAAATAAAATAGCAAGAAATTAAAAAAAAAAATATGAACGAGATTTCAATGGGCAAATCCCTCTGATGCAGGGAACACTGAGTTGGGTTGAACAGCTAGTTTATTTAAAAAATAACTATTGTTGAAATATAAAAGCTTCTGTAGTAATGAGTAAGTTTGAAAATCATATATATACTATCCCTTTCGGTAATTGGACACCTTATATCTTTTGTTTCGTCTTAATAGATAATTAAGAGAGCTATTCATTCAGTGAAATTCAAAATCATCAAATTTCATAATGTTTTACCTATTATTAAATTTAGTATTTTCGGATTTCACGTTTGTCTTCTAATTATTTTATATAGATATAGGATGTCCAATTGATTTTGAGAAGGATAATATATATATATATATATATATTAATACATATTTACTTATAGCCTGTATATATTTTTTATTTATTTTCATTACATCAATTGACTGAGAGCTAGTCTAATAATGCAAGAAGAGATAGTATACCAGGGATAGGGAATGAAGGCCTTCTTTGACTCACTATATGAAGATAAAAATACTAAAATCATTTACAATAAATAAATATAATAATAAAAATACTAAAATAAATTTAAAATATTTTCATAATAATATTATATGTCCGCCTACATTTTATATCAAGACAAAATTTAAAAAAATATAAATTTCAAATTGTTATTGAAATGAAAATTTGAATGCCCTTAAAAAAAAAACAAGAAAGATGGAAGATATCTTAGACAAGAAAAAACGAAATATTAATAAGGCCGCAGAGAAGATCTTAAAAAGCCTCAGATTCCCCATCGCTGTAGTATACAATCAGAGATTATATATAAGATTCTATACAGTGGTGGTTCTAAGAGGGGAGAAGGGGGCAGTGGGATCCGGCGTCCCTCCCCAGTGGCAAAAAAAATTACATATAAAACTTTATATGTCATTTTAAATATAAATAATATAATAAATTTGACGGTTTTTTTTTTTTTTTTATTTATAATAAATGAATTTTATTTAGAAAGTCAAAAGAAGGCTTTCCTTCCCCT
Source organism: Anisolabis maritima (assembly GCA_010014785.2). Lineage (NCBI taxonomy): Eukaryota > Metazoa > Arthropoda > Insecta > Dermaptera > Anisolabididae > Anisolabis > Anisolabis maritima. The sequence goes on along the minus strand of JAAAKE020088221.1, from coordinate 333 downwards.
ACACCACAAATTTTGGCTCTACCCACCCCAAGCGAAAATCCAGGGACCGCCTCTGGTTTATACATAAATCGAATATATGGCAGAGAAAAATTCAATACTCGGGCAGAGGTTGCCGACTTTCAATTAATTTTAATTCTAAGAGTATCTAATGCCCCCCCCCCCTCCCCATATCCAGGAGGGAAGCAGACATACTTCAAAAAGTTTTTCAAAAATATTTATTTTCTTTTATAAATATTTTATTCCTTGAATTTTTTTTTTTTTTTTAAATAAATTTTAGAATAAACATTAACAAATTGTTTTTATTAATAAATAAATTATATTTTTTGTTTAAAT
>JAAAKE020088210.1:0-21487 GCA_010014785.2 Anisolabis maritima | reverse complement strand
GGTCCTGTATCCGCCCCCCCCCCTCAAGTTTCTATTATTTACCATTATCAAATGCAAAACATTGGTTTGAGTTCTTCAGAATTGGATTTTTTCCCCTTCCAAAAAATTTTTTGGATGCTTGTCTGATTGTGAGCACGAATATGAAAAAGTACTCTAGGGTCCCAGATCTAAATTCTTTTCTCGGAATTTTATGTTAATGTATTGTAATTTTAAAAAATTTTTTTAGAATATAAAAAAAATTGAGAATTATATTAATTAATTTTTTTTTTTTTTTGTTTGATAAGATTAAGATCTGAAAAATCCACGAGCAGAGAGAGAAGAATTATAATAACCATTATATTATTTTTTCTATATAGTTTAATCCATCTAAGATTAAAAAATATTTATGGGAATTTATTTATAAATTTTTAATAGTATATATTTTAATAAGAATGAAAATAAAATTAATATAAATTTTCTTTCTAAGTGCACTTTTTTCTTTTCCCAAAATACAGTAAACTCGATTATGAGGACTAATTGGGACGAAAGGTCATCCGGATTATCAAATACAAATTAAAAAAAAATACGACAGGGATCCTCACGTCCGAATAATTGAGGTCCAGAAATTCTATAGTTTTTCAAATTTTAATAGCGTGATTGAATAAATTTTGAGAATTTTGACCAAACGATGTTTTTAATGTTATAATAACGTCCCATTAGAGGATGTCTCGTCGATTTATTATAACTTTGCTGCTAATTTTCCCGTCTTTTTTTGAAATTTCTATCGAAATCTGAATGAAAACAGGAATATCAAAGGACGGAAATTTCTTACAAAATATTAATTCCTCGTCAGTCATCCGCAGTCATGGTGAATTCCAGTAACACTAAAAAAATAATTTTATGTTTGAAGTTTAAACAGTACTTTTAATTGCTAATGTATACATGTGTACTACATGTCGTTTTTTTTTATGTTCAATGCTCATGTGAATTGGTATAATTTTAATTTTTGGATTTACCCGTTCCGTCATAGAAATATAATCACCCTAGATTTAGCAAAAAGTTTAACCAATTCATATACATGTAAAATTTTTGTAAATTAAATTTTTTACTCTTTAAAGAAACTTCTTATTTCACAAAATATTCAATTTGTTATTTATACCGAGAGATAAATTTCTGGACGGGAAGTATTAGAGGCCGAAAATCTTTGTCCAGAGCGCAAGCGCTAGATAATTGTCACATGTTCTATTATTTATCTCTTTATTCGTCGGGAGGGTAAAATCTAAAATCTTATCAAATTTGAATGTAATGATGATTTTCCCATTCTATTTAGAATCTTTATATTTTATATTTTATTTAAAATATAAAAATTTTCTCTCAAGATTACTAATAAAATTATTTTTTTGTATATAGTAGATGTCCAGAGATAATTTAATAATGTTGACAGTCGATAATTCAGAGAAGTTTTTTTTTACTAATACATTTGACCTTTTTTTATTGGTTCACTGTTTATATTAATTCAAATATCAAATTGCTTAAGAGATAAATATTGAGGTCATTATTAATAAAAGAACTATTTTACATATTTGGACAAAACTAAGATGAATGACTTCTGGTAAGATGACGTCATTATTTAGATATTTTTTATCAACTAAAATAATAAACAAAGCTCCCTTATTATTCATGAATGTACAGTGTTATTGTATAAGAAAATTTATTATATTATCTTGTTAAAAAGATTAATTAAAATTCCTTTATATTTTTTTTAATGAATGCCTTTGCATCTTCAATTTGGCTAAATATTAAAGTAGGAAAAAAATTAGAGACTAAAACTTTAGTGATAATGAACCTTCCCCCACTTTTTCTCCTCATTATTTTTATATCAATATAATACCTTGCTTGATCATTAATGTCATTTTTTTTAATTCACCCCTGTCACTAAGTGATTATGACTAAAGTAATGAGTCGCCCACCCTACACTATCATTATTTCCCCTCCATCAGTATATCGCATAATCAGATAATAAAGGAAGATTTATAGTGCAGGTGGGGTACAGACTGTCAAAGGATGAAATAAATACAATTTTTCTATATCTTATTTTTTTAATTAACATACACGTGTCGACTAGGTTTTGATGAAAAGAACGTTGACTGGTCCGAAACGTCGAAGTAAAAAATATTTTTATTTCATCCTTTGGTTGCCAGTGCCACACAGATAATCAAGATTTCATCATTCATGGTTGACCATAGAAATGTCATCCTGACAAAGTAAGGAGCGTGAAAGGCCTGGTAAAGATAAATTTCATTTCATTAGATCAGTATTTGTCAAACTTGTTTAAATTATGATCAGTTTTTTTCTTGAATATTATATATTTGTACGCCCTCCCACCCCCCAAAGAAAAATTTTTCTTTCTTAATTTTTTCCTTTTGTCGAAGAGAAAAATTTCGAGATTTTAATTAAATTGAATTTGCTGTAGGGTTAAAAAATTTTCAAAGATTCACCCCATCCTAAAGGGGATTGATCCCCCCGATCAATGTTACTTCTATGCAGTGGCAATGCAATTCAAATTCCAAATTATGAAAGTTCATAATTTTAGCCTATTTATACGGAAAAGATATGGAAACGGGAGAAAAAGACATAGTTTTAAACCTTGAGTTTAAACTTTTAATAAAGCACATTGACTATTATGGTAAAATAAAATTTTTAATTTTTAAAGTTTTATTGAAGCCCATTGAAGGGACTTGAGGCCTTGCTTTCCGACGCCATAGGGTCGCACTCCCCAAAATATTTCTTTAGATCTGGTCTAGTTCTGACAAATTGTTATGTCCAATATAATATCATAGCAAAATTAGTTGTTTTTAAATTGGAGATCAGTTTTTATATAAAATTAATAAAATTTCAGGCAACATTTGTAAACTCTTAGTCAAAGTTTAGAAAAGTTCAAAACGTTACAAATGTAATTTTTTTCTAGCTTTCCCGATATTTATGTCTCAAATAAATAAATAACCAACACAAATAATATAACCTAATTATATTTATTCATAAAACAAAATTAGTATTATTTTTAACCATGAAATGGAAAAAAAATCAATGAAAGAAAGGAAGACTCTATCTACTGTTCAAACAGTAATCCTTTGTCAAGAGCCTCAGATTGCGTCATACAAAGGATTTTTTTTTGAATAAATTTTAAGACGTCTAGATATGGCAAAGCCATCACGGATCATCCCTTTTTGAGTTAAACTAGGGCGCGGATTAGGACTAAAATGGCAATCAATTATGCTAGAATCAATTATTCTTAATCAGTCCAATCAAAAGTTTTGAATTTGTAAGAATCAAACAAAAAATATTGGGAATCATTGAATTAATGACATCAAATTATCCGCTGAAAGGGAAATAGAGATTAGTAAGATTTAATTTTAAAATGACTAAAATGATTCATGTCCGAAATAAATAAATTTTCGCAAACATTTTATAATCTAATTAAAAAATATGAAGAACCATATACAATTTTCATATTATCTAACTTATGTCTCACATTCATAGCTTTATTAAAATTAGATCATTAAACTAATACCATTCATATATAATTTTTGCAGAAAGGGGGCCTTAGAGAAGAAATAAAGCTCTTGCTTTTGACCTAAGGAACAATGTTTCCTGTGGGCTCTTAAATTTTTTCACTCATATTTAAAACAACTCAGAAGCATAAAAATACATTAAAAAAATATAAAAAGGCCTTTAATTTTAGTTAATATAATATTAAATTTTTTTATTCTTATTTATAGAATAATTTTTTATCGAATTTGAATAAATTTTTTGGGCTAAGGGAGAGACTAAGTTTCCACTGAAGTCAAGATGAGGCGATTTCTAGGGTCCCACTTTTGAAAAAGTTTTGTAAAAAAATATCTAAGAAAGCCCCATGCTAGGAAGAAGAGAAGATAGTGGATCCAGAAAAATTCTTAAACAAATTTTAAGAAGTCAATAAAGGGTGGAAGTTAATCAGATTTTTTTGAAGAAAAAAAATCTCCAAAATCTTGAGCTTAAGATATACTGATAACATATTTTTTAACTTAAAAGTTTTGTGAGATAGTTACAATTATTACATAAAATAAAAAAAGCTAATCTTCAAGTGATGGATGTAGTTACAAAAATTTTTTTTTAATTTTAATTAATTTAACAAAATTTGGAAATTTATTTTATTTTATGTGAATGTAAAATAAAATGTTTTTTTATTAATATTTATTTTTTATAATACAATTTATAATTTAAAAAAATTTAATTTATTTTCAACTTCAAATTAGATATGAATTTAGTCACAAGCTAATTTTAACAGCATCAGGGATGCCACCACATACCCACTAATAATATTGTTTACGAATGCTTTCGCAACGGATTATACTAATAGTAATTATATAATTTTTAATAAAAATAAAAATATTTTTATTTTCAAATTTTCGAAATTTTATTATGACTTTGGCTTTAATTAATGATAAACATCATTAAAGAGTATTTATTTGGGGTGGAAAAGATTGAATTGTTTGATTAACTATTATTATGCTGACAGTCTTGTGACTAGGGAGAAAAGTAATGATCAAGTTTTGAGTGGCCCCGAGAACACTGGAGATAGAATTGAATAAACTAAAGTCAAAGCGGGTTTACATCCTAGAAAGAGTGTATTTCTTAAAACTTTATTTGTACCCTGTTGAAATGAGATATATTGTCGAAACGGCTGGAAATAGAAAAATCAGATGCCTCTATGTGTAATCTACATGAAAAAATTTGATTGAAATATATTTAGTCTTTAAAAAAAAATAGTACAAATGCAATTGGTTGGAAGACAGAAAGAAATAAGAAATGTTTTAAATATTTTGTATCTAAATTAAATGGCTTGGGAAATCAAATCTTAATGAAATTAATGTGTTATATCATTAATATGGCTACGAAAATTCAACCATTTAGTTCAAATAAAATTTGTTTACTTAAGAGGATGTTCAATTTATTTTGAAATGGATAATATAAGAAAAAAAAAGATTTTGTTTATTTTTTCAAGTACATGTAAATCTTGTTAGTGATACTTCTTTATAATTTGAGGCTGTACAATTATAAACAAACTCAAGAGACTTGTTCAAAGTAAAGAGAGAGAAAGAGAGGCGGGGGCGGAGTCACAGTCCAAGAGAAGAATTCCTTTCTTACGACGTCATGAGTTTTAAGATTTGAAATCTCCAGCGTTCAATTTATCAATTCTAAGAATATCAGAACAAATGATAAAATTCCTTTATTCCAAATCATTAAAAAAAATAGTTTTTATTATGATGAAAAGCAGTCAGTAACTTATAATCTCAAACTTATTTTAATTAGTAAAAATAGATAAGCTTTTTGCCAAGATATGAAAAGCTTCCGTTTTATTAAAGGATATCATAAGGTAAAAATCTTGCTATTTGAATTAATTGAATTAAAATAAATTTTATTAAGCTATTCACAATTCTGTGAGTAATATTAATTAATGCAAAGTAAAAGAGAGGTTGTTATTCTATGGAATTTTCTTGGAAAAAATAATAGACAAATAAGGTCCATATAGATTGCGTTCCCTCCCTAAAATAGTCAAGATTATACAATTTAGTTGACTCCCCCCAAAAAATTTTTGTGTAAGCAAATCGAAGTTATGCCCCTCATTGTCGCTTTATGGATATATATAATAGATAATATATAAAAATTCCCTAATCATTAAAAAACCATTAAAATCAGTTTACTGGTTTATAAGTTAAGCCGTCTCTAACACAGTATAATCCCCTGCCAATATTTATATAAATATTAAAAGGGAGAAAAAGATATTAAAATTAAAATTATTATAAAATAATTTAAATAATTTTTTTAATACATACCGTATACTAATTTTTGACTTAATATATATATTTTTAAAAATTGGGTTTGAACTTCCTAAGTTCAATTATTATTATTTTAAAATGTAATAAATTTCAGTTATTTTAAATATTCTATTAATATCATTTTTATGACATTTTATAAAATTTTCTTTATTAAATATAACAAATATAAATAATTTTTTTTAATAATAAAGCAAATATTTACTTTTAAACTTATAAAGAAGGAAAAGTATTAATATATTTGATAATATTACATAGAATAGTAGATATCAAGGATTAAAAATATATCTTCTTCATAAGATAAACATAATATATATAAAGGCAGATCTTAAAAAATGTCTCAAAATGTTGACCTAAAAATTTGTTTTATCTGATTTGAATGAGTATTTTAAGATAAAAAAAGGAGTAATTAAAGTGGTCGGTCGTTGAATTGTGTGAATCTATTTTAGGTTTCTATATTGATGAACTCGTCAAGATAACTAACTGCAACCGTATATTAACAATGTAAAGAATGTTGCTTTGCCTGAACCAATGTCAACCAGGAGTGCCCATGACATTATACCTTGGAATTCCGTGCAATTCATCCCTAGTATAAATAAGCAAACCACCATTTTCAAAATACCTTTTTCTTGAGGGAAAAAAAAGAAAATTTTTATTATAATTAAATATATTGTATATATAAAGGATTAATTAACATTTGGGATTTTATAAATCTTCATTCTAAATTTAATTTTAATAAGAGGCAAAAAAATCGGCTCCTTTTCCAGTTACACCCCAAAAATTAAAAAGACAAAATAAAATTTCTAAGATGAAAAAAACGTTTAAAGAAATTGTGGGAGAAAGTAAAAAGGAAAAAAAATTTGAAATAATTTCCTTAACAAATTATAATATCGTTTTTAAAAATATAAAAATATTTTTTGTTATATTAAACTATTACTAAGTTGTAAGGCATTAATTACTAGAAAGCCAAAATTGAATGTCATTTTAAAAAATTATTTTTTTTTTTTTTAATGCATTTACGTTCATTAATTAGTAGCGTATGAAAATCATACTATTTTGAAAGGAGAACAAAATTTTTTTCTTCATTTTCTGTCTTTTATAGTAATTCCATTAAACTTTTATATTTTAGTAATTACCATGTTTTAATTGAAATTTGTGTTGTTTCTAGCATTTTTTTTTTTTTTTTTTGTAAGGGGAGGGGATAGATTTATTTGAAAAGCACCATATACAAAGTTTTCAAAATAAATCTACCTGTCCAAGATCAAGAACTTCTAATATTACAGAGACTGTACTTGATTAGTGAAGTTATTTTTCGATTAGCCTATTATTATTTTATGACTATGAAAACAATTTCAACGCCCCTTGTTATTGCCCGTGGCTTTTGCCCATATTTGTTGATCCTTGTTACATCACTACTTACAACTTTATTTATACTTTATGCTAATTTAAATGTTGCCTCCTTAGATAAATATGAAACCCGCTGAGATGTGTTCCACCTTTTGCCCAACAACTAAGTCAGTCCATCACACAACAATCATATAATAGCTAGTCTAACTTCAGGACCAACAGGAGAGCGTATTCTGAGCATATTATTCCTTCCCTATCATCCCTTCACCAATGATATGAATGAATGACAGTCAATTTTTCTATCATTGGGTCAGAATTAATAATAGAGCATGTGAATTGCCTGATTTGTTTAAATACATCTTAGATTTCAATTAATTTATAGATAATAATTTCTAATTAAATTCAATGAAGGAGAGAGAGGAGTGAAGACGAATCAATAGCGAACATTCATGGTTTATTGGGAGTCGGCAATCACAAGGATGCAGCAAATTAACTCAGTCTATTTCAAGTCAAGTGAACATCTTGAAATTCAAACAGAAGAGTATCTCATGTGACTCATTGGAAAAGAATAAGCTTGCCACATTACTTTTTTCTAAGAGCACAGCATTCTTTTTATAATTAATAAAATAAAAAGCATGACAAATTAAATAAAAAATGGAATGTTTAAATCCAAGTTCAGGGAACAAATTACACACACGTTATGATTGTGAAATAAAGAAGGAATTAACAAACATTAAACGGTTTTTATTAAATTAGCGATAAATTTATGACCTAGTATTATTATTCATAAGATAGCCTTATAATGAAAGAGATAAAAAATAACACGAGTTTTCACAAATGTTTTTCTATTCAAAACAATAATAATTAATTTCGATTTTTTATATCAAGATTTTTTTTTATATTTTTCCTTTTTTAATTTTTCAAAAAAGGATATTTTTCCAAAGTCATTAGTTATATAAGTATTAAGATTTAATGAAAATATGTAAATATAAGGGTATATTTATGCTTAGATATTTTTCCATTTTGAAATAAGAAATAATAACTATTTCATAATTCATTTATTTTTGAAAAAGTATTTCATTGAAAGGCCTATATTTATGTGAGCATGTGGCAGTGGAGTCTCCCAAAATCAAATTTTTTAAAAAATTTTTTCCTTGTATGTTGTTTAGTTACTTTTTTTTTGAAGTTTTCTTGGTTTATGGTAGGGCCCTGAATAGGCCTCTTGTGATGTGAAGACTGGCATTTCTTAATGGCAGTTTGTGTGTTCTTTTTTAAGAGAAGGGCTAAAATTAAAAAAAAAATTTTTTGCTAGATTAGTTAGGGCTCCTTTTATTTAGCTCTCTCAAAATTGTATCCGATGATTTTATATATGTGATAATTTTACAAATAAAAAAAATCAGTCAATTTAATATTGAGAAATGATTCGAAATAAAGGAAAAAATATATAAATAGTTACTCTAAAAATATTAGATTTGCATAAAACTATGGACTCTATTAATGGATTGTGATCATTATAAGAAAAAAAAATTGTAATATTTAATAAATAAATTTCATAAAAGTTACGCAAAAAGAAAATTAATTTTATATCTTCCTTATTGAGTTTTAATATTTATATTTCAAGGCGTTTTCAAATTAACCTAGTTATTTTTATTCCTGGTAATATATTATTTAAACACCTTTAAAAGTAGTAAAAGATACTTCAATATATTATATTTCTGGAGATGCAGGTCCTATGCGGACAAGGAGTTTTTGGAAAATTTTAATAAATGATGAAATAGGTCTGAAGGAAAATTTTGATAATCGTATGTCAACTCGTTTTATCAACTCATATGTGCCTATAGTGCTAAATAATTATTTGGTTTTTATTAAATTATTTTGTGAAAAATCATTGGGAGGTGTCTCATTGCCCTTCTCGGTTCCGGGGCTCACGTCTATTCATCTATCTTAATTATTATATTTATTAATTAAGAAAGTTGAGATCAATAAGAAGTCATTTTTAATTTAATTGTTTAATATAAATAATTTATGCATGAGTTAATTTGAATTTTGAATAGGTAATTTAATTTTATAAACTAAACGCATATAAATAAATTAATTTTATGACTTTGACACAAGAGCAACCTTGGGAGGCTGATATCTACTTTAACTGCTCAACCACGATTCTAGATGAATAATCGTTTATTAACGTTTTAATAAATCCAAAAGAAACACCCTACATAATTACAGAATTCAAGGTTTTGTCCTAATTAGATAATTTCGTTTTTTTTATGTTTGATTTTTATAGGTCAAAAATCTTGTGAAAAAATTAAAAACAGATGATGGATTTTTTAAATAAATTTAGTATTTGATTTGATTATTTTGGAAAAATTAATGAATGAATTTTTTGTTTGAATATTAAATGATCTAACTATTAAATAATCGAAATAAAAAAATACTAAACAGCAAATTGTTTTTTAATGGAACAACTTTTTCATTAAAGAAGTTTCTTTTATTACTTTTTCAGTGACCCAAAAGAACCTTTTTTATTGCATACTATTTATCATTTTAAATAATTTTTAATACACTTCTCCTCAAAAGGTGTGAAATTTTTTTTTAAGTTTACTAAATAAAGAGTTAATGATTAATTTTTAGTGTTTATTGTAAATCTTATTATTATTAATTCGTGCCAAGTAATTTGGTTAAGTAACCAGGCCCAGGTATTCAGAAATATTCTTAAAAAAAATCTTAACATGAGGAATTTAAAAATGCATTTTTTATATTAAATTTCTTAAATTAAAAATGTTGATTGAATGACTAATTCAAATTTTCGATTAGTTCTCTTTATTAAACAGTCTAGAAAAAATTTAATTCAAGAAAATTTAAAAAAAAAATGTAAAATTCCCTGTTTTTTTGGTACGTTCCTCCCGGTCCTTAATATCTGTTATTGTTTATTATTCGAGAATTCCACCCGGAAAATTAATACAAAATAATGAATAAAATAAATAAAATAAAATTATTTTTTAGGAATAAATAAATTGTAAAAATGTTTTTTTTTTAAGACTCTTCTTTGATAGTCAAAATGGCAAAGTAAATGTCAAAGGCCAATAATGAAGAGAAAGAAAGAAAGTTTCTTTGGCATCTGCGGCCATAGAGACTTTAAACGATATATAATATATGTTGAAGTATAAAAAATAAAATAAAATTACAGTGATCCCTGTCTATCTAAGAGCTACTTGCTGCTTGTCTGCTTAATGAGTTGTCTTTTTACTTTCTATTCCTTATATATGTACTATATAGCAAAGGCATAACTAGCAAATTTAGCCTATGGCCAGTTAATAAATGCGTCTTTGAGGATAAACGCATATAGCAATACATGCGTCTAGTAAATTAAAAAACACCGCCGGCAATATAACAAATAACATTGTACGTTTACATTTAAAATCATGCCGTGAAAAAAATTTGTGCAAAGCCAGTTGTAGCTGGTAAGAATAAATATCGCAGAGGTGCAAAGCAAAAAGACGTCTATGGCCGGTCCATATCGGCCTATATAGTATAGGGAAAGTATTGCGATCGTAAAAAAATCGATGTTGAGATTTCCACGAAAATATTTGTTTTAAGTAAAAAAAATGGACTGTCTGTGTGTGAATAAGATTTCTCAAAAACGAAAAGCTGCTCGAGGCTGAAATATTTACGAGTATATTTAAGCTAGGTACGTCGCTTGCGCCTCGGAGCTTACAGTTATCACTTTCTTCAATTTATAGATCGAATATCCATTTCGAAGTGAAAAATTCTGAGTTCAATTCAAAGTTCAAATTCACATTTTTACAAAGATTATCTAATTCTATTTAGCTTAGGAATATTCCTAGGACAAGAAGACATTACACGTCAGTCTCTCCAAAGAGAGTTCTCTTAATTTTTTGCAATAAGTGATGAATTTAATTTAATAGAGGATATCTCGTTAAATGACGGGAGGTGACAAGAATAACCGTCATGGTGACCTCTCCGAGGTCATTTGACAAATAAAAAAAAGTGTCTGACAACTGGGAGAGCTCGACTGACTAGCAAGTGAGGTTCACTGAGGTTCGAGGTGAATGTCCTTCCCAATGTCGCGAGGCGCCTCCCGCCCTTAACGGCCTTGGCCCTATATCTTCGTGGCAGGAACGCGCTCTCCTCTGCATGTGCATGACATACATCTCGAACTATGACTCAATTACCAGGCCATATGGTGGCCCTTATGGATTGTTTCCCAATTAGTCACTAATGAAATGCTTATGGATGAAAATAATAACAATTTCCAAATAAGGGATTACCATTTTTTCCTATATAGAAGTTTAAAAAAAATTAAAGATATTATCAAGATTTAATTAACTGTATAGAGGTATTTTATCAATTAGAAAATCAGGCTTATTTATTTTTGGAACAGAGAATTATGTGTTGGTTCTAAAACTATGTAAAATACTAACTTTTTCATTGAATGGGAACAATTTTACCTAAAATTGAGAAAATGTTAATTTCACAATGATAAGATATTACCTTAAAACACCTATGGGCGTAAACCACGAAAGAACGTGGCTTCGACTCCCGCGAGTGTCTCATTTTTTCTATTTACGAGTTGAAGGTAATTATTTTAACATCGCGAAATTAATAACTTTTTAATCAAAATTTGTATAATTTGTATAAAAGTAATGAAAAAAAAGTATATTAAAAAATAACACACACCACATGGAGATTTTCTAAACCCCAGCATTAAGGTATCAGTTTATTTTGGAAATGATGATATCATAAGCCTGGTTAGAAACCTCCTCAAGGCTTTCTTAAAATGGAACATACTTTCCATTTTCTTTTAAATAGAAATTTGCCCTGTCTCTTAGAGGAGAGGTAAAGCTCATCATCCCTGATCGAGGGGTCAGTATTTCGCTTCCCGTCATGATTGATACAATTTATTTATATTAAATTAGTATTTTTTTTTAATATGGACGGAGTTTAAATAGCCTCAGATGCCGAAAGACTTAAAAAATCATTAATATTATAGAAGAGTTTTCTAAAATGAGAGTTATGGATGGGATTGAGGAGGTGCTGTTAGCCGGAAGAGGGGAACACTGAAAAGTAAATGGAAAGTATTTTAAATTATGGTTATGTCTTTTGTTAGAGGGATCGAATTATAGATCCGTTAGTGATCCCAGGATCTCTAGTCAACCCAGGCCGTCATACAATTAGAGCTTTAGAATGCTTTGGGATGAGGTTAGAAATCAAGTTCAAATTAAATTTTTTCAATGGGGAAAAAATGACAAAGAGGGCTGCCGAAAAATTTTTATTATATGCGAGAGATTCACTAAGTTGGTTTTGTTTAAAAGAATCTATCTGGATAATTATTAGAAAAATAAATGTAATTTGTTTATAATATATGGTTAATTTTCCTCATTGCTGATCATCTACTCTATAAAAAGTCAGAATATCAAAAAAGATAAATGTTTAATTACGATTTCCCGAAGATAAAAAATGGAAATGTAATTTATCTAAGGCGAATTTATAATTTCTGAGCACGTCATTATATAACTTATTCTACAAATTTCTTCTTTTTCATTTCCAGGCCGGAGATAATAAATAACTAATTACTTTGTAAAATAAAAACAATTTTAATTAAACTAATAAAATTAATTTGTTTTAAAATCGAAGATCAAAGAATTGAAACATTAAAAAAATTAAAAAAAAAAAAAAAATATATATATATTTAAGCAAATAAATCAATTAAGTAAAAGATTGCAAGAGAATCCAAACGTTTGACCCCCAGGTCAAGAATCATGCATTGATTAATTTAAATATCTCTATAGATTGTAAGAAAACACTGAAAAAAAAATCAAATATTAAAGATCAAAGTGCCGAATTGCAAATATGATAAAGGCTATTTATGATAAGAATAAAATGAATTAGTGCAGGAGCACAAAGTTTTTTTAATCATGATGAACACATATGTTAATAAAAAAATATGGTATGACTAAACGCACATCACACAACTTTATCTTATCTAAGGTAAGAAAAGTTGAGTGATGTGAGGACACACCAGATTTTCGCACTTCCTAGATAGCCGTTTAATGACAATTTAATACCAATTTAATCCATTTCATTAGTGAAGTTTAAGAGATAGAGCGGTTACTCCCGTTTATCCGAACAACGGTAAAAGACTACTCAGTAAAGTGGGCCCTAAACAATTTTTTTTTTTTTTTAGGGGGGGGGGGGGTAAGGGTAAATATATTCTAAACATATCTAATAAATAATTGTTTTAGGAATTTTAATTTAAAAAAAGGGGGTGGGGGAATTTTAAGAAAATTGAAAAAACTAAAAAAGTACATCAATAAAATACTTGTACCCGTTGGCCGATTTTATTCAAAAGCTTGGACGTTCATGCGACGGGGGTACCTAGTTTAAATATAAAGTTATTCTTGGGAAAAGGGCAGGTTCAGCCAAAATAAAAGCCTTTATGTGCTTGTCGATCTCGCAGACGTTTCGAGATAAATTTATTATCTCATCATCAGTTCAAATATTATATTATAAAGTTTCAGCTTCGTACGTTTTTTCGTTTTTGAGAAATCTTGTTTACACACACACAGATAGTCCATTTTGCGAGACCCATTTTTGTAGACTCAGGGGACCTAAAAACGTGTATTTTCGTTGCGATCGCAATTTTTTCCACTTCACTTTCCATATATAGGTAAGAGAAAGTAAAAAAGGGAGAGGTAATGTAATAAATATTCATTTTCATGTACCCTATTTACTTTTGGAAACAAGAAAATTCATGTAATCACCTGGTATAAATATGTATGGATAATAAATATTGTATCGTAAATTAAATTATAAATAAATTATAATAAATAATATAATAAAAGTCTATAATACCTCAAATGCCGAAAAATATTTAAAAAATAATTCGTATCAAAAAATCAGCTTGAGATAGGGTATCATTAAATTAAGACTATATTCATAATCCATTTCAGGATTTAATTTTTTTTTAAACTCTCTGGCATCTAAGGCTATATAGACTTTAAACGATATACATTATTTATTAATTACCATATAATCCAGGCATAAGGTTTTCATCTTTAATCTTGATTAAATTATTTTAATCTTTAAACATGAAATCTTGTTTGGTCCCCACGATGTGCAAACTCATTAGTAGGGTTTTCTCATCATGGGGACCAAACCAAATTTCAACAGAAGATAAAAAAATTAAATAAATTCCTTAAGTTGATTCTAAATCCAAACAGTTTGGAGATTCTTAATAGTAAAAAAATTTTTATCTTACAAATATTTTTCCCAATTCAGAGGAGAGCTTTATCCTATCAATTAATTTTTTTACGATTTGTAGGATGCTTTCTCTACAGAAAGTTACACTTACTTCAACCTAAGTTAGAGTTATCTAGTGAATTTTATTTTTATTTTATTCTCTAATCTGTTACCGTAAATATTTTTTTCTAGCCATCGTATATCTACTTTCACTAAGGTTATTTCCAAAAAGCCATAATAATATATAAGAGAATATTTTTATTAGTAAATAAAAAGAAAAAAATAGAGAAAATGTCAGTAGCCACATAGAGTCTATTCTTATGAAGAGTAATTTTTCTGGTACAACAAATTTTAGTGTCATTTCCAGATGAATTAAGTGTCTTTTGTAGTAGTTTTGCTAAAAGGTGGAAAATAGAGAAAATTTTGGCCCAATTCAAACTCACACTTGTAAGATTTATTTTCATTAAATAAATTTATTTATTGTATATAAGAATTTCAAATGTCCGTCTGGTCATAGAGGTGTCGCCTACTCAAAACCTTAAAATAATATTTTTCTAATTTTATTTTATTAATAGAATATTGCTTCAAGAAAAATAGAGATTTCTAATTTTGAAATGCACTGAATAATTATAATTATATGAACTTGAAAATATATTAAGAAAATAAATATATCTCACTTTGATCATTTTTGTAATTTAAAAATGAAAATTTTTGATAAATAATAAAAAAATTTTTTTTTTCTTATCTTAATCCAGAGGTGGGCAAACTTTTTATAAAAAGGCCTCATGAACGCTGATACTGTCAGGCGGGCCGCATACATAATGTCAAAATGTTTTTAATTAAGATATGACAAACACAATTTATTAATGAAACTAACTTTCAATCATCGGCTTTATTAATGTCACTATCAATATGATGGTTGCAATTGTGTTTAGTTTTTCACTAGTCCGTTGTAATCAAGAATCATTTTGCTAGTCGAAATGCGTAATACGGATTCCAGATTCTGAATTCAACTTATGATGCATGTTCACAAATATAAATTGACAAAAAAAAAAAAAAAAAACGGAATTTACGTGTAAAATCTTTTAGATTGGGAAAATTATCCTCTTGCAATGACGAATAGAATTCAGCCAGAATGTTTGAATGTTCATTCAGGCTGTTGTCAGCTTACAAGTCTATTAATGTTTTTTTTATCTTTTTCAATCATTTAGCTATTAGTTCCAAATGAATATGATTTCAATAAATTTAAATTATCCCATTTCTGGCCGCTCTTGTGTATATAATCTCGCGGGCCGTAGTTTATCCACCTCTCTTAGTAGTTTTTCAAATGATCGGTAATTTCAAAACGAATGATAAATTTATTTTGAAATTAGATATTTAACTTACTTATTAGATTTCTTTTTTAATATTTACTTATTAAAGTTGTAAATTGAGTAGTAAACAATTCATGACTTCAAAAGTACACTAAATACATCATAATGTACCTAACTGTAAAAATTAAAATAATTAAATTAGAAAGTTTCTCAAGTGATTATAGTCTTTTATTAAGGCTAAATTTGATTTACTATTCAGTTTTTTTGCAAATTTATCCCTCCAAACCCCCCCCCCCCCCTCTCCACACCAACAGTTTTTTGGGTAATTTATAAAAATAAAAATATATGAAAAAAATTTTCGCCGAAGGCTATTAGTGTATATTATATCAACTTTACAAAAATAAACTTTGATAAGATGGCTTTCTTTTAAAGAACATAGTCACTCCTCAGCTTCTATTAAACAAGCAAACGATTATAACAAAATTTGTGGCTGTACTAATATATGTGAATAATAGATAAAAATAATCTAAATCTACAACTATAATGTTTTTTCTTTTTAGAATAGCTAACGATTTGGTTTCAAAAATAATAAGCAGCTTACAATATATACTATCCACTTCAAATATAATTGGACACCCTGTGCCTTTAGTTTCACCTTAATGGATAATTAGAAGACCTACATGAAATCTGAAAATAATAAATTTAATAATAGGTAAAATATTATGAAATTTGAAGACTTTGAATTTTTTTTTTTGGATATGGAAGAATAGGGTCTAAAGGATCTATAATGATCAATGGTCACATGTAGTCATGAAGAAATGGTAAGTAATAAAGACTTTAAATTTCCATTAAGACAAAACAAAAGATAGAGGTTCGATTCCAATTATTTTGAAGGGGATAGAAGAACCAGTGGTCTATTCAGTATTTGCCTCTTCATAAGATAAAATGAAATTTTGAAAAAAAAAAAAAATACTTTCAGATTAATTATATGATTTAATAAAATTAATAAATTTTATACGAATCATTAAATTTTGAAGTATGACTAGATGAACAGAAAAGCAAACACGAAAGAATAGAATAGTTAACATATTTATATTTCCATTTTGGCCTTGAGGATGTATTGTATGGGGCTTTGTTCTTTCGACTTTCTTTTATTTTGTTGACATTTTTGATGGATGATTTGAAACTCTAGTTGATAAAATAAAAATGATAATGAGTGTATATAGTTCTAGAACACTTGACTCAGGGCCAATGGCATATCACTAGAGGGAATGACTGCTCCCCCTCGCCCTTAAATTTAGAGAAAAATAGAAGAAAAGACTAAATGAAATAACAATTAGGAAAATATTAAATAAAATACATACACATATGAAAAAAATTTGACATCCCCACCCCTTTGCCAAAAGAAAATCCAGTATTGTATAAATGATAAATCCCCTTTAAAAAGAGATAATTTCAAGACATGCATAGTATAATAAAAGATGAGGTGGATCTGATTGTCTGACAGGATTCGATTGGAAATTAATTTTGTTTTAATAGAGGTTTATTTGAAATAAACTAACCTTTTCAAGTTGGTAAAATACTTCTTTTACCTAAATATGTAATATAACTGTTATATTAATTAAAGTTAGAGAACAAGATAATTAAATTAGGCAAATTTGGTTAGCAAAATTATAACTTCATAAAAATTAAATGAGACATCTTCAAATATATTTCTAATCTAGAATTTGTTTGTATTTTCTCTACTTTAAAAAAAATCCGAAAATATTTTTTTGGTGGTTCTCCCCTCTTTCCTCTACAAAATGTAGCTACCCCCTTAGATATGATTAGGATTTTTTAAAGATAAAGTTTATTTGTTTGATAATGAAATATTGTGGTTTCCCTTAAAAAAATTTTTAAGTCGGTTTTTTATTTAATAGGATTAAAATATATTCCTATATCCTTTTAGAAAATCCATTCAGAGAAAAAGAAAGACTTTTATCTGACACCTCACTTTTCAAAGAATTTTCTTGGTCATAAATTTTCTCTTCTCTCAATGGAATTTATTAAAACCATTAATTTACAGTTATATTTAAAAACAAATTAAAATCTAATAATTTAATTATCATGTTCGTTATTTGGTTGAATGTACTTTAGAAAAACATTTTTTTTTTTAATCGGACTTTGTAATAATTTAAAGATGATAAAAGAAATGGAATGTCACTTTAGACGAAATGATCATGAATAATTTATTGAACAATTACCAAAATAATAGCAATAAACAATGTTTATAAAATTATTGATTTTTTTTTTCTTTCTTTAGACTTAACATAAGAGTATGAATGAGTAATTGAAACAAAAGCCCGCCAATGACTCAATGCCATTAACATAGGAAAACAGGTGCGTCATTTGGGAAGTCAAACAACTCAACAGAAAGTCTTTTCTCTCTAGAAACCATTGCATAAATATGTAGATAGAGGGGGTCAGACATCTTATCATGTATATAAAAGACAATCTCTAACAAAATAATTTGGACAGTCATTAGATAACAAAATTTTATACTTGGTTTTGATTAGGTTAGGGTCAAACGTGAACAAAAAATTTCAATTTTTTCTTTGAAATTTTCCTGACAAAAAAAAAAAAAAAAAAAAAAAAATGAATAATCTTTATTATTTAAAAAAAAAAAAAAATTTATTGTATTTTAAAATGGCGGTTAAAAATTAATAAAAAAAATTTTTACCTCTTTTTCTTTTCACCAGCCGGGAGAGGAGGGTTTCTTTTAGAAAATTCACCAAATTTTTTTAGATTTACGTATTAATATTTTTTTTTTTTTTAATATTTTGATAAAGCAGTTATTAAAATTATCTTAGGCTTAAATAAACTAGGTAAGATTAGAGTTTTTTTATATTATAATAAACTATGTTATATATATATAGTTGACTCTGATCCTCCTATTTTAATAAAAAAAATTTTCTGATTAAAATTTTTTTTTTTAAGTCTTTTCGGCAGCCATTTATACTCGGTTCATATTAATTGAAATAAAGAATAAATGAAAAAATTTGAGAGGAAATATCAAATTCTAAAATTTTCTAATAAGAAAAAATTATATCTGGGCGCTCTGCATTTTTTGTTTCAAAAAATTGTAAATACGCCACTGGTTGTATTAATACAATACTTGTAAAATAAAATATTATGGAAAATAAAAAGAATTAATAAACTACTGTCAATTTATTTTTAGAGTAATTAGATGAGATTTAAAATAGAACTTATTTTTATGTATGAAAAAATTATATAAACCTAAAAAAAAATAGAGTAGGTAATTATAAATTAAAAAGCAATTTTTTCTCTATTTCCAAGAGGTTATGAAAAAAAAAATATAATAGAGTAAATATTTCAAATTTTAGGGGGGAAATATGAAAATGACAGAATTCAAATAAATCAAGTTATATTTACGAATAAAAATCTTTCATTTGTAAAGATGTGATAAAAAATGGAGTTGATTAAGATGCAGGAAGGAAGACAGTTAACAAAATGAAGAAAGATTACACACACAAAAAGAGTAGTAATCTTTCAATTGTCGGCCTTCCTTCCTTTATTCAAATATAAAAAATATTTAGGAATAAATATTCTTTACAGTAAAAATCCGAGAGGATAAGCAAAAAAATGGAATGCAAAATAAAGCAATTTATTTGCATATTAATAACCAGCTGTTTTTCTGCTAATTTTGCAGATATGTTTTATTATAATGCATAATCTAGCTACACAAGCAATAATTTTAATTTACAGCTTGAAATTTTGGAGTAATAAATATAATGAGAGATGAACAGAAAAACAGCTGAGTTTTTCCTTAGAAATTCAATAATTTATTTATCTCAAAAATCTAAATAAATAAATAACAAACAAAATAAAAATAAAAAGAAACAAAGAGAGTATAGCAATCTATGTTAAGTTTAAAAAACATACTAATACGCTCCAAAAACCCATATACTATTGTACTAATTTTTACATTGTTTCTTTTGAATAGAAAAAAAATAACTCTAATTGAAATAAAAATTTTAATTATGGTGTAAATCATAATTAATAAATTTATTAACCAAGATACTCTTAGTTCCCTCACTTCACGGAAATGATTTCAGATACATATTAAAATATATATATATATTTCAAAATAAAAAAAAATTAATAAAATTATTATTGTTTTGTAAATTTGGGAATTATTAAAATATATATTCGTCCTTCCTTAAGAGGAATTTCTAAATTAAATAATTTGAGTCCTTCAGAATGAATGACACCTTTCTAAATTCCAAATTTCATTTCATCAATATGTACGAAATTTAGAGCAAAAAAGATTGAGTGTGAACTTGGAACTTGAATGGTTTTAAAATAATTTATTTAAAGGTATTATCATCCAGTTTATATTTCATTACATTTCTTTTTACTGCTATTGACTATAATAAAATCAATTAGTTGCCTTAACCAAAAATTTAAGATCTTGAAGTCTCCTTAAAAGATATAAAAAATTTTTAAACTGCAAAGTCGGTCAGTTATTAAAAAAAAATAATTTTATTTATATTATCATAAAGAAAGTGTGTTTAAAATAATTAATTCATTTATAGAGAGCAGAGAATGTAAATAAACGCCCCTCTGATAAAAAAAATTAGAAATGCTAAAGCTTTCCTCTTTCTTTATACTGAGGTTAATATTATTCTACTATTACGTAAAAACTATCAATTTGATAATTTATGTATATAATAATGTTTAAAAAAAAGTTAATATTTAAAAATAAATAAAATATCAAGAGACAATTCTATTGAATAGAGAATAAAAGGTGATTAAATGTGGAATTGCAATTAATCCCTAAAGGAATTTCGGGATGATCCTTGACCATATGGTCTATGTATGTCGTTAGACAACAACTCTTGCCTAACATAATATATAAAGAGGGAGTGAGATGGAGATAAGGTTGAACCAGAGGACCATAAAAGGACATAGCACAGACTCTCACTTATTCCCCCTCTCTCTCTTTCTCTTTGGCTCTTTCAAAAAAGGATAGAGCCTGCCTTGTGCTTTCTATGCCTCTTGCTCTATCTAATCTATTACATTAGAAGGCTATCATTAGGTTAAAATCAGGGGAAAATGTTATTTCTGCTTTTAAGGCAACCATTTTTCTTTTTTAGGATGATTGAAAAGAATTTTTATACATATGTATACAATGATTTTAACATAATACAAATGATGACTAATAAGTAAATTGCAATTTTTACGACCACAAAACGACAATTAATTTTAATGAGTAGATGTTGATA
Organism: Anisolabis maritima; assembly: GCA_010014785.2. Lineage (NCBI taxonomy): Eukaryota > Metazoa > Arthropoda > Insecta > Dermaptera > Anisolabididae > Anisolabis > Anisolabis maritima. Next base: position 427 of record JAAAKE020088210.1, on the reverse strand, counting down.
GTTGGATAGACTATCCAGAAAATGAAGGGTATAAGTAAAAGTTTTTAATTTATATTCTTTGACTGGCCCTCCGCTTCATTTTCTGAATATACTTAATTTTGTTTAATATATATATTCCTATTAAATTTCGAATACTTATTTTGTGCCTTTAAATTAGCTTTCTTTCCGCTTTATACTAATAAATTATATTCTACTCATTATTTTGTGACATAGGTGTATCTAGTTTTAATAGTTATATATTAACCTTAATACATCCCAGGTTAAATAAACGATAACTGATGTCGACTCATATATATACATATATATATATATATATTTGTTTAATATTTAATAATAAATTTATACTGAATTACTTGAGCTATTAATATATAAAATGTCATCACCTAATCTTTCAAGAGATTGGGATATGTCAAAAACAAAGTATAAT
>JAAAKE020088199.1:10904-21487 GCA_010014785.2 Anisolabis maritima | reverse complement strand
CCGAACGTAAAAATACAAGATTAACAATAAAACTATTAAATTATTTGGAAATTAATGAATTAATGTGGGAGCGAAAAATTTAGGAAAATCAACATTCGATTGCTAAGCAACCAAAAAAACAAAATTAATTGATAGCTAATATAACTTAAATAAATATGGACGGAGAAAGGTCCGAAAAGAAATATTTTCTCTATTAAGTGAAGATAATTTTGTTAAATGACTATTGATGTTTGAATAAAGTGGGTTTTCGGTAAGAAGAAATAAAATTTGTTTTTATTTGGCTGCAAATACATCACTTAATTTTTCTCTATTATTTTACATCGATTTTGAAAATTTTTAGTTTTTGTGAAATTTTTTAATTTCTCTTATTGAAGAATATTAAATTTATATATTAATATTAAATCTAAATGACGTGTTTTTTTCTCAACTTTTAAAAAATTTATAACCTCCAAACAAGGAATATTTAAAATTTAGAAACTATTTATAGTTCACCCGTTAAATAAAGATTACTGTTTTTTTTTTTTTTCCTAATGTTATTACTCATTATTCATCAATTCATTTTATGAGGTAAGGCTACACACTGAATTAATTCAGGAGGGAGATAGTGGCATTGAAATCTAGAATTTAGAATTGAATTTAAGATGAGAATTTATATTAACATTAACATTGAACCTACGGGGATGGTTCAATTTCCAAAAGAGATTTATTAGCTTTATAACTTTTGTTTTTAATAAGATTGAATTTTGTTAATAAAATTTTTATCAAAATCTCTATTTAGATGGAATGATATTTCTATTTCGTCTTTTGATGCAATTATTCGTTAAATTACATTGCGCCCTTAAGAAGGGTCAACATTTTAAAGATTAGAGGATCCAATCTTCTTAATGATTATGAAACAAACGAATCGAATTCGAAGTGTAATTATCCTGACTCAGATAGATTCAAATTGAGCAATTTTCTGCCTGGAATGACGAGAACCCTTCTTCTCTACGAAATCTGATAACGTGCTGTTGTATCGCTTGACAAAACTTAATGGCTTAGTGCAAGATGGAGTCTTTCGGATGATTTGATTACATTTACGATTATATAATGTCTTCATCTTGGAATTATCTTTGTTCTATTGCATTAATCAAATTAGAAAAAGAAATGTTTACATTGCTTGATTCAATCAGATCCATTTAACAAGACATTTTAGGTGCTCTATTCAATCCTAACGATAATGTTTAGAATATCATGAAAACGTTTTTATCTGACTCATAAAAGGTGTATGTTAAGGATGGGGTAGACTATTTTAAAAGTTGATGTAATTTTCTCAGGGTTGTAGTTAAGCCGGCGATGAGTCGGAGGCTGCATGCGAATCCGGCTTTTATTATCATTTCGACTTCTTATTCTGTACAACCCCTGATATGTACAGTGCAGGAGCGTCTTGGCACTTTCCAAACTTACAAACGTGTCTAGAATCTACCTCAACGAATGTGTATACGAAAATGAACCCCTGACTGTGAGTGTGATATTTTTTGTCGGTACCAAAGGCGGATTAGATTCTAAAACGCGGCTGAACAAAAAGAGAGTGGGTTCTCGTGTCCCGGGACTGTATCTTGAAACAAACGTGACTTGATAGCGGCAGCAACTTGGTCAGCCAGTGATAAAAATTTCCCCCCCTCGAGCCAAGATTTATTAAGAATCTTTAGAGAAGAAACATCCTTTTGCGTTCTTTATTGTTATTTTATACTACGAACCCCCTACGTGAATCATCTTATTCTTCTTTCCTTTCATTCATATTTATTAGCCATTTTATGTTCTGTATTTATATATCTATATATACGTAAGAAGTGTTGCACACATATATATACAGACTTTATCTTAAAATAAATCATTTGACATTTTATTTGATAATTATGGATCTTACTTCTGATAAAAAAAAAAAAAAAAACATAAAAAACTCATTTGTTACTTTTTTTTCGAATTTATTCCTATTTTATGATCAAATAATAATTTTTTTCCATCAACGAAGCTTTTATATAATAAAAATTTAATTTTTCACCTGAATTTTGATATCGTACTTAAGTATAACAATGAATTCCAGAATGATAATATTGTTATAAAACGTATCACTTTAGCACCATCTTAATTTTTAAAGTATAATAGGTAATTTAAGACTTTGAAATGTGCGTATTCAAACCAAATCATTATTACTAATGGATTTGACGGTTGCCTTGTCCGCTGCCTTTACTCTAATATAAAGAAAGATTTTTATGAAAAAGAGAGAGAAATAACAAATTCGTTTATTCCCCTACGATAAAAGACCTACCTATATTAAAAAGGACAAGAGGAAGTAAAGAGTGACAATATACTACCCATTCACGATTCATCCTTGCTCTCCCTATTCTAATCTTCCATCTCTTTATTAAAGTAAATATCCTTTTATTTTCTTGGGTGGTAAAATATATCTAAGTGAGTGTCAAAAATAGTAACAAAAAAAATTTTTTTTTTTTAATTAAAATCCCTTTTTTGATGTTTTTCCCGATACCCTCTTTTATTTGGAGTAGATTCGTCTCTCCTCCCCAGAAATGGCCATAGAGTGAAATAATTTTTGCCATAATCCTGGCAATGAGATTTGACAATATATTGACCTAATCTGCTCAAGCTGGATCAACTAACCAGCACATTAATTAATATAAATAAATATAATTAAATAATAACTAATAAGTATAGGGAAAATAAGAAATTAAATAAGTTGAGAAAATATTAGGATATGTAATAATCCAAAACGCAATGAGAAGAGACGGAGAAATTTTTTTATTCCAACAGAATAGCGTATATAAAATTCATTTGAATTGCCTCTAAAATCAGCTATCTATGCTAAATTACAATATAAGAATATACATTTAAAAATAGTTACATTATTTATAATAGAAAATAAGATAGAATAAAATAATTACAAATCTAGAAATAAAGTACAATTAATTATAATTAATCCAATATAAGCCACTTTAAGAGGCTTTTAGAATTAGGATACGTTTATCCGGAAAATGGCTATTTACAGCTTTGGGAGTTAAATCATATAACATTAATATTGTGAAGTTTATAAAAAAAAAGCGTTAAAAAGTCTGGTTTCATTTGGTTTTGAGTGTCTAATAGATCCCCTTGAATAGTTTATATTGATAGCTAATTAGGACATGAGAAAACTTCTCATTCTGTCCAAATATTTAATTCATCAAAGATGATTTAAATATTATTAATAAATATAACTCAACGATTATCATTAAATTAAAGTCTGAGTGACCATAACAAAAAAAAAGAAAGATTAAATTTAGAAATATTATATAAATTTTTCTCTTTTTGTTTCAGGTAAGTGTGTCACAATTCATTTGGACCGCTTCAGAGAGGTAGATATCAGCGAGACTTAGGATATTAGATTTGAAATGCGGCCAGGGTCAGAGGCCAAAGGGCTGCACCTCGGGTGGGAGGCTGGCTGGTTGCAATCCCCTTTTTCCACTCTTGGGGGAGGTCTTTTGGGGTGTGCTGCCCCCCTTCAAGTGAATAACAGGCGGAAAATTGCGTTCTCGGCGGCTGCCACGCTCCGCCGCCCCCGCCCTGGTGCGCGCCATTGTAAAACCACCCCACGCGATCTGAATTACGAGCTAATATTGCTCAGGATATCTAATATCGTCTCTTGCCAGATATCTGCTGTATTGCAGCACGCAGGCCCCTCATATTCAGCTTGGACTCATAGTTCATCAACACACACACATATACCGTATATAATATATCCCCATATCCCCAGCTCCATTGAAAACATGTCACATGCAATTTGTTCATTCGCGAAAAATTGCGACTGCCATGCATGTCCTTACCAACTTTATGATTTTTAATTTCCAAATGTATTATTGTTTTTTTTTTCTTTCAAATTAATATGAAAAAAAAAAAAAAAAAAAATTCAATGGCATTATATTTTCGAATAATTATTACATATTTAGTACTCTTATATTATGAATAATAATTATGAAATATAATTTAAAACAGTTATTAATATAATTTCTTCTTTTTCGGCATCAGACTCCGACCATATTTATTTAAATTAATTATAGACAATATAATTTAAATATATTTTAACGGTCAGAACGAAAATTGAATCACCGACTATTAGATATTAATGAGAGGATGAGCGTTTTTTTTTTTTTTGAAGTTCATCTTAGCCTTTGCATTTTCAAATTTAAATGAACTATTTATTTATTTATTTTTTGAGGGAAAAGCCTAATTAAAAACCCTCAATCCTAACAAAAAAATCATTCCCCGGTTGGTTACCCCTTGTGTATCGTGCACTGATGACACACACCATTCCCTATCGCCGGTTTCGGGTTCTCTGACCTTCCCGGTCACCCTCCCCTCCCAATGTCCCTATCCCTCATCTTTCTATTTATTTATTTTACTTTTGGATAAATAAATAATAATTTTGCTAGGTCCCTGTTGCAGAGATTAGGCTCTTGTTTCATGATAATGATGGATTCCCGTGTTGAGCAATAAAATTTATTTAAATTAAATTAACAAACAATTAATTTAAATAAATCTGAAAGGAGTCAGATAGTAAAAAAAATTACTTACTGACTCTCACAAAGCTTTTAAAATTAATTTAGATATTTGTAACTTGTATCATCAAAAACAAAATAAATTTATTAAATAAAAATAAGACAAAATTTTTCTCAATTGAAACTTTTATTTTTAATCTTTTAACCAGATCTTTTCTTAATTTTTTTTTTTATTTCGTTAAATAGAGTCGAGTAAAGCTTCTTTTCTTTCTAACCCCTCTACCCATCAAACTCTGTCCTATATAAGATTTTATCGAAAGACCCTTGGGCCACTTCAAACTATATAAAATTTAGACCTCCACTAGGGGTTCTTGTCTCCCTGGCACAATAAATAAAAGGTGAATAAAACTTCTCACATATATTTTACTTTCTATTTTGATTTAAGTTGAAAAATAATTTAGCTTCTTTTAACTCGGATAAATGAATTAATAAAAATTTTTTACTTATATATGAACAATTAAAATAAAAATATAGATCGATTTATTTTATTATACTTATTGATTAAAATGAAGCTCTTGAAGGTGAAGGTGTTAGCGACCAGGAACAAATAGCGGTAGATTGGAATTTCTACCAATGGACGCTTAGAGTTTATAGAAGACGTTGTTATAATGGACCATTCTCTAGAATGAAATGGAAGTATTCTCCCTCATTTAGACATTCTCTTATAAATCTCAATTTGTTTTGGTTTGGTTGGTTATTTCATTTAAAGTTAAATAGCTATAAATGAAAGAATCGATTCCTTTTTGCACAAAATAATATTTCGGTCAATCTTTCTATGGCCATCTTCAGGTACAATTTCAATAATTTTCTATCTTTTTCATTTTGTATGTAAAATTCTTTGTGATAACGGACCATGATTTACTATAGGTGTAATTTTATATTTCAATAATTTGAATAGGCTGGAGTTTTATTTTTTTTTTTTACCAAGGATTTGATATAATATAAAATACTTAGATTTTTTTTTATTAAAATATATATTTATTTATATATTAATGAAGAACTTTTCGACAGCGATTCTGTCTTCATCAGCGCACAATCACTTTCATTTCATTCGATTGCACCATAAGGATTTCGCTCAATAATCAATGCATTCGTTGCACCTGTTTGTAAGCAAGATTTGAAGGTGATTGTTCGCTGATGAAGACAGAACCACTGTCGAAACGATGTCACCAATACTTAAATAAAAATATTGTAATAAAGCATTTTTTCTATCAAATTCTATCATTTTATATAAATAAAACTATTAGCTTAAATCAAAAAAAAAAATTATTTACTTAATTATGAAAACTTCAATTCACATTTAACTCCCTTTTATCAATATTCTTTAAATAAATCGAATTAAATAAAGAATTGATTTTGGTCTTCCTTTCGTATCATCATCTATCATCCGTAAAGCAATTTTTTGCTGAGTATCCAACTTTCATTATTTTAAATTAAACTAAACTTTCTTTTGATTGGAAAATAAAGGGCCCTCTCTTGTTACTTTGGCCTTTTTAAGTTATTAATCAAGAATCGGCCTGGGTCTTTCGGGAATGGCAAAATATTAGAACGTCAAACAGGTTCAATTCTTTATCGGCTTCGTCAATTTATCTTAGCCTCAAGTCATGCCTGAGTGGGGGGATTATTGACAAATAAATAAAACCTGCACATATGTGTGTGGTGCGTTTTCATATTCGTCTTTAGGACATAGATTTATTTCATTCCGCCACTAGTATACCGTAAACTTGACGATAAAACCTTTTTATTCCCCGGCAAAGCCCTTATATATGGCACTCACCCAAACCAACTCTGGTGGAGAGACATCGTTAAAGCAGCCGTCGCCGCTCTCATATTCGCACTTAAACGAAGAGACCATCTCCAGACCTTAATGAAACATTTATAAAATTGCACCAAGATTCATCTTATTGAACTTTAGTGAATAAAAAAATATCATCTTCAATAAAAAAAAAAAAAATGCCTAAACGTATATTAAATATATATAATAGAAAAAATACCTAAAAAAAATTGATCACATCACTCTGTGTATGTGTGGACAAAATATTTCAAAAACGAAAAAACATTCGGCGCTAAAATTTAATATTTAAGCTCCCAAATACTCACGTCGCATGTGGCAGCAAACTTATCAATAAATCTTGTAGTTTATTGGTTTACTTTTTTATGAAGAAGAATAAAAATTGGAGATAGTTGTAGGAATGCGAAATGATAGTTTGATGTGATTAGTGGACTGTAAAAAACTTAATATCACTCCTAATGGATCGGGACGCGAGATAGCTAGGCTTGAAGGATGAAACACAAAAAGAAATGAAACTCACGCGTTAAAATAAAAATAACTTAATACACTCGTTTATTATCGAGAAATATATAAAATAAATATAGCGATTTGCATAAAAGTATTTACAAAATATCCCGATCACACATTTGCTGTAATGGAAATGAAAGGAAATAAATAAATAAAGATAGAAATAAAGGAATATTAATAAAGAAATAATAAGGCGAGGAAGAAATGAATCGAACTTGAATGTGAAAATGCGTAGTAGAAAAGAAAATGGCCGAAATCGAATCAAGGAGAAGGCTTAGGTCAGATAGAAGAATCAATCAAGGAAAGCACAGGTTGTCGAAAGATATCAGGTAATGGAAATAAGGTCAAAACCGAAAGAATATACCAGGTCACAACATTCAAAGGTCGGAAAATAGACTCGTAGAGGATAAAGCGAAAAGAAATCCAGAAAACGTAGACTCTCTCGGGTCGTAATGGCCGGCAGGCAACAATTCGATCGTCCTTCCTCTCCCACCTTTCGGTCGCTTGGCGAGTAATGGAGGGGATAAATCCCAAGAAGACGTTGCCTTTATCAGGGGCGAAACTTCAAAAAGGTGTGTCAACAATAGTTTTCAGGCCAAAATTAACTGAAATGAATCCCACCTCATTTTATTAAAGCCGCATTGTCCAGATGAAGGAATCTTTTGAACTCCGAAACGTCTGCGACTGAATTCGTCCTAATAAATTTTGGCCTGAAAACAATCCATTTTTTATTATTCCTTGACATAAGATCCACCATGCTGCCTTACTATTTACTTTTTTAGTTTTTCGATATATTAAATCTCTAGATAAATTTGTGGGAATTAAAAGACAGTAGTATGGCATTTAGTCACGCCACCTGATTTATTAATTGATTTTCACTTCTTTCTTCTGACCAACATCTTTTTATTGTAAATATTTTAAGCAGTTTATGTCGTTTTAAAGAGAAATTTTTTATTGTCAATATACTCTTATTTAAAAATTGGTACGCAATGAAATTCCTGGTAATATGCAAATATTTACTTTTGTAAAATTATATTTAACTATTAAAACCCATTGTGAATTCAAGTAAGTAAAATTCTTTTGTAACTAACTTCACCAAATTCTTCCAATTAAAAAATAAAATTATTTTTTCATTAAGAAATGTAAGAAATTACAACTAAAAGGTATATAATGTTTTATTTTAGAAATTTTGCTCACGTCACTGAAAATTTGTATTATGCTAAGAGTGCCGTAAAAATTTCCGAGCTTCTTCGGGTGCCGCGTTCCTCAAACCTCTAAATAATATAAAAGAAAAATCATTTGATTTAATCTGTTTCTCTGGTTATTCTTACATAAGCATTTAATTCAAAAAATAAATTTTTATTAAAATTTAATTTAATATTCAATAAAAAACTAAATAAATAAATTTTTTTCGGCATCTGAGGCCATTTAGACTCCGTCTTTATTTATTTATATTAATTGGTAGCCAATATATTATAAATAAAATTTTGTCGCTCAGGACGGGAAGCGAAACGCTGACCTTTGGTACGTGAAGCCAGCTCTGTACCAAGGGTCAGAGCTATAAATAAAATTTAGAAATATATGAAATTAAGTTACATTTCACTTTTTTATTTGTATTATTCATTTGAATTATAGTTGGATCCTCATGTTGTTCACAATCATAGCCTTTCTATTCTACGGATATGAAAGCAACCAAAGACTAAAAGGTTAAAAATAAATGCTAAATTTGATTATGAACTGAGCGTTAATTATAAATCTCATTAAATCTTGTATTTTTCAAAACTTCAATCTTCAAAGTAAATCTCATCAAAATAAGAGTTTTATAATACATTTCTTAAGCATTTATTAATATAGATGAAAGCTTTTTTTTTCTTTTTTCTTTTTGTTTATTTCTCTCATTTATAAAATCGAAATAAAAAAAAAAAAACTTTTAACGAAGAAAGTTTCTCAATCATATTATTGTGAACAATTTATTTGAATTGGTATAAATCTTGGTCCTGGGATGGTTAGCTTGCTTGCACAAACAGAGCAAAGCATGTTATTGCCAAATTTGATGTACGGTTTCGTGTCTTCTTCGTGCAAACAGAATCGTCATCAGTAAATTAACGAGAACGTATGTTCGATATCTCGTCTCGACTGCGACCGCGTTATGCGAACTATCGTGACGTTGTCGCTATGCATCATATACCAATTAGGGACGTGATTTATCATCATATATCAGTAAATCCCCTAGATAACAATAATCAAATAACGCTGTCGGGAGGGCCACTCTAAATAACAACAATCAACCATATTAGGAATAATTTTAGTTCAAAATTTTAGAGCATCTCTCCTTTAATAATTAATTACTAGAATATATAGGAATGCAATAAATTTATTGGCTGAATTATATCTTCTCATAAGGGCCCTCCATGAGAGGGGGTTCAGGCTCATATTTTCTTCCTAGGGAAGTTTTTCATCGAATTTTATGTGCTCTCTGACAAACACTAAAAAGGAACAAAAGATTTAAGAACCCTAATAATTTTGAACATAAAATGTTTATTAATTAAATTTTTTTTCGGATTTAGCAAGGCTACTAATCCATATTTGAAAAAAGAGATTTAATTAGATTTTATATATATATATTCATTAATAGAAAAAAGCTCAAATTAACATTAGATTCTAGCGCATTTTCTCATCGCAAGCCGTCCTTATATAAGAAGATTATAATTCAACCATCGTTAATCTATCAGTGTGTATGCGTGTCCATCCATCATGCTATTTTTCACTAAATTTTTCTATCTTATATTACAATTGAATGCTTATTTCTTCGAATTGAAAAATGGTACAGTTATAATTATTTAGCTGATACTAAACATAAGAATTTCCAATTCAATTTTATTAGTGTTAACGCTCTTTTGTCATAATTGAGCGATTTATTTATGTTGAAAATTTCAATTAAATTCTATTTATTAATGACAAGAGAATCTATTATTAAAACGTGTTTTTTTTTTTTTTCTATATTTAGAATTAATTAGGATTTATTTTAAAAAAAGATAAATAACTTAACAGTCAACGGATAAAAAAAAACATTAGGAAAAATATTACGAGGGCGTATTATGCATTCAGGTCAGGTTATTTATCTTTTATTTGTAAATTAAATTTAATTAATTTAAAAATAAATCCTAATTAATTCTAAATATAGAGTATTTAATAAAAATAATTTTTTTGATAATAAATTCTCTTAGTATTAATTTAATTGAAATTTCCAAGAGAAATAAATTCCTGAATTATGAAAGAAGAGCCTTGACACTACTCCGGAGATTCGTATATATAATATCAGCTAAATAATTATTAAAGCAAATAAATGTACAATTTTTTAAAGGCATCTCTTTACCTCTACATGAATTTTTAAAATGTTTTATTCTATCCGAATTGAAAAATTATATGCTGTAATAATTATTTAGCTCATACTATACGAATCTTCGGAAGAGTGTATTTCATAATTCAGTAATTTATTTCCCTTAGAAATTTCTATTAAATTCTATTTGTTAATAACAAGAGAATCTATCAATTTTATTTATAGCAAATGACATCCAAATGGTTTAAATAAAAAGGTCAGTGATTTGCTTCCTATCCTGAGGTGTATTAGTTTGTTTAGTCGGAGGAACACTAGGAATTGGCCTTTCATTTGGTATCGCTATGGTGGCGAGTAT
>JAAAKE020088188.1:0-21488 GCA_010014785.2 Anisolabis maritima | reverse complement strand
TCTATATTTATTTAACTTAATTACTTCCCTTTTTAGCAATCTACGAAACAAAGGTCAGACTTAACTCATAAATCTTTTAGTTTTATTATTATTAATTAAATTCCTTACATAAAAAGGATATATATATATATATATATATATATATGATGGGATAAAAAATTTTTAGATAAAAATCTTTTGTTAATTTTCCTTCTCTCTGCTTTTAATTTATTCCTAATAATTTCTTCCCCATTGAATTATATAATTAATTACTTACTCTTTGTGTGTCGAAAGAGAAAAGAGAGGAGAGAGACCAATTACAAAAACTTGTCAATGGACCACGTCCAAATTAAGAGCAAGTACTATGTATGGTGGAGACTCCCAACTTTCTCTCTCTCTCTCGTATTTCGGGTGTGATTTAGAGAGGGATGCTGAGCTAATTGTCTAACGGCCTAAAGAGAGAGAGAGAGAGGTGGGTTGAGTTTGTTCGTTTGGCACACTCTCCCTCTCTCTCCTGGATGGTGGGGGTTGTTGGCCAAGCGCCGAGTCAAGCAAATCCCCTCATTTCTCCTCTTTTATCTCCACTCCTTCCATTCTCTCTTTTTTATTTATTATGTGTGATAAAGAAAGAAAATTTCTTTTATTTCGGATAATATATAATTTTATTTTTTTTTAATTCATTCTCTAGAATATTAGACCGTTGGTTCTAAAAAAAAGAAAATTTAACCGACCTCTTAAAATGAAGAGAATACTGAGCCACTCTGAAGCCCAAAGAGATATAGAGAAACACAAAATGACTCGCCTTATTTAATCTAGCTAACGGTAAGCGGTGATTAGTTAGAGAAGCGTTAGCGGGGGGCATTTTTTGTTTATCACAGTTGTTAACTTTTAGAAAGATTTTTAGAAGCATTTTTTTGGACTATTTAAGCTCGGTGTAGGTGTTAATGAAAAAATTATTTTTGCATTTATTATAGTTTTATTCTTGGGGTTTTTTCTAAAGTTTACAGGTCCAACACTGATGCCAGTTAGAGTTCGGAAAACCTAAACAGTGTAAACTATAGAAAAATTCAAAAAAAAAATTTCACTAACAAACAGTTTAATAGGCAAAAAAAAAAAAAAAATTAGAATTTTGAAGCTCAGTCTTTTGAAGTTCATCGACTCCCTTGTTGAAATTGAAGTTAACCGGCGTCCCTCCGCTCGTTTGTTACTCTCACTTACCCATCAATGTTTCGCTTTATTTAATTTTTTCTTCCAAGTCGCCACCAACCAGAACTTGTTGGGTTTAATTAGATTTTCCTTTTTAAATATGAATAAATTTATTTCATTTGCTCCAAAAGTTTCTCTTTAAATATATTTTAATTTAAATTAAGAGAAATAATCTAAACCCTTTTTTATAGATATAAATAAATAAGTTCCTAAAAATTACGACTAAATAGAATTCGTGTAAAATATATTTTACCATAATACCATAATGCGCAGTTAGTTATGTATTATGAATTTTTTTATGAGGAACGATAATGCAATTCTAAATTCTCATAATTTTCTTGTATTGCGAATTTTTTTTTAACTTTAAATTGGTCACATAAAAGTGTATAAAAATCGGTTAAAAAAATTATTTTTGATATTCAAATACGTCTAACTCCGAATTCGCATAAAGAGGTTTATATGTTTATGAATTTCAGAGTATTTAGTAAAAAGATAGGAGTGGGGAGGGAGCTTAGTGTTCTATTTTAAAACAATAGATTCTATTTCCTGCTGAATCTTATTGGTTTTTTAAAAGCCCTTTCTACAATAATAGGAGGTCGTTCCATTTTGTCTTTTGCCTTTCCTGGAATTCTCAAAATAAATTTTAATTGCGAGATTTAATTGTCTGAATAAATCATTTAATACGTAATAGGCTTCCCATGTTTTTGTCTCTGGGAAATTTGAGATTTCCCTAAAGGGGTGAAAATTATATTTTCAGATCTCTCTTTGACTCAAAATTTTTATTAAACTTCTGGATTTTCTTTGAAAGGACGTAATAATCCAGTAAAATGTTTTTTAAAAAGTAATTAAAGAATATTTAAATTAATGAAATGAAAATTAGTCTTTATATATTTTCAATATATTAAAACAAAAGATTCCATTTGGAGTCTCGATTCAATAAAGAAATTAAAGCGATGTATATGACGTCAGGTTAAATAAATAATTGTTAATACATCACGTTAGTGTGAAATATCTAAGTATAAATTCGGTTTAAACGTCTGCATGCGTTTCTTTGGTCGTTATTATCGACATAACAGTCCCAAGTCACGCACATATTGTTAAAAAAAAGACACCCGTAAACTTAGATTTTTTGCTATTCAGCTGGGAGTAAGATAATGTTTTAACATTTAAACAAAACAACAGAACAACTTTTTTTCTTTTCTGTCATTCTTAAATATTATATTTGACTAACTCTAGCAGCGATTATTAATTAATACTATACTGGAACCACACTCAAGAAGTTATAGGCACTCAGAGAGATTGAGGCGAAGTGATCTTTGCGCCTTCACAGTATTATATTTTAACAATATTAGGAATTGGAAATAAAAGTAACGCATGCCATCAATTGAATTGAAATCCCTCTATATTACATACATCGTTTCATATTATATACATGAATTTTTCTCTTCATTCCAAGAACTTTTCAAATTACGTGTATAAATTCCAACGTGAGTTAGTTAGTTCCCTGGCTATTGATTCAACTTTTTCCCTAGATGGATTAATGACAAATGACTGTTTTTTTTCTCGACCCCATTGTAGGAGTATTCCTTTAAAAGCGAGGCTGTCGTCTGCCAAGTCACCCCCGGGGGCAAGTTTATGAAAGACCTCCCCCTTCCCTCTTCCCCTTCAACCCAACCCCCCGACCCCTTGTTCGTGCCTGGCACAAAAATCTCACTGAATTTCCCATGCGCTTGTCTTGGCTTTTAATTAAATCTTAAATTATTCACCTAAAAGACATGTTATAGAAACTTGTAAGATTATAGTCATTATAAACTCACTCTCGTTGTTGAGGGAGGTTCTTAGACTGATATATATCTATATATCAATTCCAATCCAAACTGTGACAAGCTTTATTAAGGCCTATATTCAAAATCTCCTTGATGAATTAACCTTTACTTAATTTTTAACTTTGTTCTATTTATATTCATATAAAAAATTCTTCATTTAAAATTAAAATTTTTTGCATCATCTGTTGAGTTTTTCTCTTTTAGACACTCATTTGCGTTTTTTTAATATAATCTCTCTCTCCGTATTTGTAATCAACTATTGGATTGATGGAGACGGAATTCTCGGAAAGTCACCAGGTGACCTAAATTTTTTATATTTCGTTGCCAACGTTTCAAGCGGTCATTCTCTTCTTCAGAGACCATATTTTTATTTATTTTATATTACAGTATCTTACATAATCGATTATGATTTAATTACTAACAAAATTATCATATATAATTTTATATCAATTATTTAGTAAAAGTTTTATATTTCTTTTCTTGGTGGTTCTGACAAACAATTAATTTATTTAGTACAATGATCTTGAACCACAAAGAATAGAAAGGTCCACCGGTCAGGCTTATCTCTGCCCCTGCTTACAGTACACTTATCAAAAATTTTCAAATTATTGACTCTCATAGATGACTGATATTATTGATAATTCTTGTTCAGATTGATCATAATGATTTCGCGCATGCGCACATTGACTCTCTCGCCCTCCTATTGAGAAAGTTCTAATTCGATAAAAAGTGATTGCTCCTATTAATTTAAGTGGAGTTACTCATCTACGCTTAATCCAAAATAATTCTCAGAGAAACAAATTATTCTATTTTATTAATTAAAATTACTCAATCATGATTTTAGTTAAGACGATTAAAATATATTATTAATTATTAATTTCTTTAAACATTATTAAGAATTTAGTATAATACTTGGAAGCCTCTCAGATTAAAGTTCTTATCGAAATGAGTTTGAAATCTCTCTGATTTTCAGTAATCTATCTATTATATAATAATAACCAAGTGTCTCTTCATTACGGAAATTAATATAATATAAAAATTCATATATATATTTAAATTTTTTGTGCAACTCACATACTCTCGACTCAGATTCAAATCATGCCCCCGCCGAATGCGGATTGGGCAGCTAGTCATTTTATAATGTAAAATAATAAATAATAGAGCTAGAGAAAAGCATTATCTTAAAAATTTTTAATGATACCTAACTCATTTTTTAACCATCCTATGAATGTATAGGAAAGTAAAAGTGAGATG
This sequence comes from Anisolabis maritima, assembly GCA_010014785.2. Classification (NCBI taxonomy): domain Eukaryota; kingdom Metazoa; phylum Arthropoda; class Insecta; order Dermaptera; family Anisolabididae; genus Anisolabis; species Anisolabis maritima. The sequence goes on along the minus strand of JAAAKE020088188.1, from coordinate 17,223 downwards.
TGTAGTTGTGCTGTACATACTAGTAAAACATAGAAGAAAGTCATTCCCTTTTTTATGGTTTATTTACGCTTCTCTTTCCACCTCTATTTCGGCTTTATTGCACTTTTAAGTTTTTAAGCTCACTGCAGAAATACATTTTATTGTATTTTGCAAAATTTATACTATTTGGTTACGTTTAAAAAATAAACACAATACACACACACATCTAAATAGTTTTGTATTATATCAATGAACTCTCTTAAAAAAATGAGATTTATTTTTTTATGTTAAAAGTTTCATTATTTATAAAAAATTCTTTCTTTAACATGGAGTAAATTTAACGAAATTAATTTCCGTGTCACGGCTTTTCAACGACAATGAGCTGATCTGTAGATTTGGGTGGGAGGAGTCAGCTGCTTGGATATTTGTATTATTCGTAATTAAAATAATCTCACGGCTTACGAAATGATAAATCCGACTGATAGGGAGAACAAGTCGGCTCGTTGCAGGGCCTGAAACTTTTTCGGACTTAAGGGAAGTGGGAAGATTTGAGCTCATTTAAGACTTGTCTTAAAAAGAATATTATCCAAACGAAAATGGCCCATATTCAAAAATGTTAAAAAAAAAATCTTAACTTTGTTATGCTTTATTATTTCTTGTTAAAATTTTTCTTGGCTTTCTAATTAAAATGACTATGGGAGATTTTTGAATTAACCAATTAGGAAAAATTTTAATTTAAGAAATTCTATATAAAAAGCAGCAGAGTAAAAATTCCCCTTAAGGCTTATTTTATTTTATTTTATATTCTTGAAGAAAATTAAAAAAATGTTTTGCTTTAAAAAAAATTATATAGAAATAATTGATTTTTCACTTTTTTTTTCTTTAGAAATCTTTAAGTTAATGACCCATAGAGATTTCTTTTTATGGAAAATTAACTACTGCACATGCTTGATCCCTACAGAGCTAGATCTAGAGCAATGAATCGAAACGCCAAAAGCACTTAGGAAAAATTTTTAAATTTAAGAAGAATATAAGAGATTGTTTTTAAGTTATAATTTTTTCTGACTTATTCGTATATTCAGAATTCGAAGGTCCATTTTAACTCAGAAAAATTTTATATTGTACATATTTGCGGGATTAATTCACTTCACGATCAAATCTTGCTGACTAAGATAAAAACTTCCATTCTAACAATATTGCCAACGGTTTAAAGAAGAAGTATTCCATAAGAAATAAATTTTTCAAAATTTACCCAATTTAGCACACTGTGGTCTAAAAATAAAAAATCCAATCCAATTTCAAAAAGTTGGTAGCACTGTCTTGTTTCGATTTTTTTTTTAGTTTTTCGTTCTTTTCTAAGACCTACTCCTCTGATCTCGTTCCTGAAAGAGTCATTCCCAATTTTTATTTATTGTCTTCATTAAACAATATTCTCCCTCTTATATTTTTACGAATCTGGTCACTTAATAAAAACCGCATGTCTTCTACTCTCGTGTCATGTTTGTTCCTACTCAATGGCAATGTTCCGGTTTGATCGATCCTCTCATACAAGCCTCTATAATGTTAACCCAACCATCCAACATCACCCTTCCCATTCCATCTCCCATCATATTCCTCCCCCAAAGCGCCCTCCTTCACTTCACCTCTGACATTTCGATTTAATATACTAGATTCATTACTAAGTATTATTATTACCTAACATACTACTAAGAGACAAGGATTGCTAAATGTATTACAAGATAACATTTCCATTTAGTTAACTTAAGAAGGAAAAAAATCATAAACCTGTTGATTTCGAAGATAAAATTAACGAGTATTGTTATGCTTCCCAATTTGTTATAAGAAAGATTAAGAGGGTTCATAAACAAATAACACGAAATCGCTAAACTAGCTATACCATTTTATTCGTGCATGGTAATATTCTTATTATTTTATAAATATCTTAACTGTTCATGTTCATAAAAAATAAATAAATAAATGTATACTCGGCTCTGTCGTATCAAAATTTTCAAAGATGGACTCGAATGCTAAGTCGAAGAAGTAGAATAGAAATAAAATTAAATAACTTTTGATATCTTCCTTGTTGTTGAGGACTGTCCTATAGAAGAGGTTAGTTTTTTGGATTTTAGTATTATTGTTAATAATACTTTTTTATTTCTCTTCTTGGTCTTAAATTCTTATTTCTAAATATTAAATTTCATTTAAGTAACTTGGGTCCATGTTTTTTATGGGTTGGGCTATTTTAAAAATAAACACCTCCCTGAATCTTGAAATTTGACATATTCTTGTCTTTTTTTGGCATGGTTCCTACTGATTCAATCAATGAGATTTTAAGATTCCCGCAAGATAATCTAATATTGAAAGTGATTGGATGATATTAATGGAATTATTATACTTTATTTAATATAACTTCAGTCTTGGGAGGGCGGACGTCTGCAGTGTTGCCATTGTTGTGCATAACTGACAGGCAGTGTTCATACTTGAAGGGAGTAGTCGTAATGTTTTTTTGAAAATCTGGCAACATGAGTGGTCACCATGCTGGATTGTCTGCCTCTCACTCCACCTCCCACTCCACGTCTCCACATGATCAATACTGAAGTTTCATTAAATAGAGCATAAAATGTCAAATTCTTAAATAAATTGAAAATATTTAAACTTTACTACTTGTTCACGATTCTAAGGAAATGCTCTTAGAACATTTCATAGTTGTAAACTCTTCCAAAAAGGCTAGGCATCTATAATGTATAGTTTTTTACATAAAATGACAACAAAAAAAGGTGAATGTAGTTGGCTGAGTAAAGGGGGTTGGGAGGTTAATATCAGCCGAGTGGTATATATATTGGCCTTTTTAAAGGATTTTAATTACGTTGTCATATTAGCACGCTTAAGAATCTTAAATAAAAAATACGCCAAGTTTCAAGGGTTGGTGGCTGCCGGCTTTAAAACGGCAACTTAACGACTTGAAATTCACCAACACCCCAAACCACCTTCTTCCTGTCTTTCTTCTTACTTGCCTTGCTAATCGTGAAAAAGAAGAGAAGAGAGAAAGGGAAGAAATAGAAGAAGAAAGAAGAAGAGACCATCTCTGCTATATGCAAAATTTATATCCAAATTACATTTAGAGAAGATGGCCTGGGAAAAAACTTTGCCAATTAAAAAGCAATTAAAAGATTTAAGTCGTTGGGGAGTGGGAGTGGGGGAAGAAAGCCGCAGTTGAGTTTTAAATATACATAGGACAGAGAAGACAGGGTGTACGAAAATGATAATAGAAATTTAAAAAGAAAAAAAAATCGTGTATATACGTTGAAAGGGCATGTTCAAATAAGAAAGGGTAAGAAGAGATTTATTATTATTATTATTATTTTTAATATATAATAATAATGTTTTAAGATTCATTGAAATTAAATTTAATAACCGACATAAAAATTGAATTCTTATTCTTAGGAATTTATAATAAAAGTTGAAATTAATTCTAAATGAGAAAAAATATCATTCTTAATACGTAAAGAAGAGTTTATTTTTCGTTTTTAATGTTGAAATAATTAAGTTTTATTATGAGATGTTATTAAAAAGGAATGGTGAATAATTTATTTTAAAAACATCATTGTGTCCTCCCCTCCCCTCTTCCCTCTGATCTCCCTCCCTTCCTCGCCTGGACACCTGTCTCCTGAACAAGTTGGAGCCTGCCTTTGAGCTCAGCTATCTCATCCTTTACTTCCAGTTGAGAGACGAATGTCTTCAGTGAAAGGTCGGCTCCTCGTATCTTCCCTTCAAAAAAGAGGATTTCGTCTAAAATCGAGATCACTATAAGTAAATCTCTTCTTACTAATTATATTTAATGTTGGTCTGTAGGTGTAGAAAGAAGGTATGAAATGCCTAAAGAATCAGATATTGAGAAAAAATTTTTCGGATATCCTCCTAAATTGTAGATCAAATTCGAACGAATTTTTATTAAATTTCATATTTAAACTTCAGACATAAATTTGAACAACTTTAGATCCTGAACCATTTAAAAATAATAAAACCAGAAAATTAATATTTCTTCTAGATCTCTTCTACCAACTTGATCAAATTATCTTTCTATCTGAAAATACCATAAAGATCCGAATTTGCTCACCACAGACAATATTTCTGAGGTGGCAGCGGTTTTCTGGTGACCACACCAGTTTAATCAAAATATGTTTTGCTAGAAACAGTTTTTGTGAGATATTTTTACTGGCAGATCAAGTGACCATATGGCTCCTGAGAACCCAGAATCTCCAACATTTCCGGGACATTGTTCCTTTGCCCTCACATTTCCAAATGTCATGATCTATATAACAGCAGATCTACAAGTGAGTACCTTTTAAAACTGTGTTCATATCTGTCTTCAGTTAAGTTCTGCAACAAATACTCACAAAATGTTACGTTTTCGGGATTATTAGATTGCAGAAAATTGCTATCAGATCCCTAATAAAATTTTTTTTCTTAAATAATTGCAGAGGGTGCTGATCTAATTTATTTATTTTGTTAATTAACAAATTTGAATCTTTAAATCGTTTCTCTAAAGACAGTCAGACACTATAAATAAATAAAAAATATATCATAATATATTTACTGGCAGGTTCGACTGTTTCGGCATATCACTTCAGCCATCATCAGAACTCATACATCCACAAACTTTATAACAAGCAACCAAAATTAATTTATAAATTCTGATGATGGCTGCAGTGTTATACCGAAACAGTCGCACCTGTCAATAAATATATTATGATATATTTTATATTTATTTATTAAATACCACAACTACTTCTCTTTAAATTCAGAAACTACTTAAAGATTTCACCTATTAATTTACAAAAATTTTATGTTTGATTCTTTAAATTACTTTAGTCCTCTGAAATTGTGGTGTTGCATGAAAGCATCTCGGAGGAGAAGAAGGAATGATAGAAATGAAAAATTAATAATCATGAAAGTTAACTTAAAAATGCCTTCTATTAATATACAATTGATTTTTAAAATGGGCATTGTGGGAAATACGTTCCTGGGCCAGGGATGCGGACTTTTTTTATTTGCTACTTATATGCAAATCTGGTTTAGGGATATAAATATTGAAATAATAAATATTTTTTCAATGATTTGAGTTCATACTCAAGTTGTACTAGTGTACAAAAAAAAAATCGAAACGTTTTCTTCTTACCTCTTATTATTATTAATGAGACATTTAATTTTAATATTTATTAACTTTTTTTTCTCTCCTTCATTGAGTATTTTTTGTTTTTATTTTATTTTATATATTTTATTTATTTACATGAGATTTGCCCTTTTCCTTTTTGGAGTTCCGGGCTATTATTACAAAATTTTACAGTTAAATTCTTTGATTAAATATAAAATAATTGTTGCATGGTCTTCATTGCGTTTCGTTCTCGTGGCCGGGGTCCTCTCAAGCACTCTCCAAATTTCAATCATATCTGTCCGGTCCCCTTTTTATTACCCTTCCCCACCCTTCGTCATCTTTTATATATTCAACTTTTCTATTCCTCCACTCCATCCAGTCGCCCGACAAATGTTTGTTTGAGTCCTTTGCATCCCATAACATGTCCTAATGTCTCTTCCACCTCCTCACAAAATCTATGTCCTGTCCACTGTCCTTCTAAGTCATTTCCACATCTCAGTCTCATCCAAGTCCTTTTTTCTCCCTCTTTTATGTGGTCAGGTAGCTTTCCCTCATTGCGTCTTTTTTAATCAGTCTATAATAAGGGCAGAAGGTCGATTGTGTTGGTGAGTAAATCTTCAAGAAGAAATGGTCTTCTTGGTTCTTGTGTAGGACGTAGGACGGAGCTCAGCCAAGGCAGTGTTTCTCCATTTGTTTTTTTTTTTTTTGTTTTTATTAAAATTTATTTTGTCTGGTTGAACCTTTGAAAATATTAGAACGGGGTCTCAATAGAATATTCATTATTCGTCTACGAATCTTTTATTTATTTATTTTTTTTAACTTTTTATTTTATATTATTTAAGTAAATTTTACTCTGGATCTGATTTTAGTGAATTTTTTTCCAAACTTTGAATATGGAATAAAAGAATTTTAAAAAAATGAGAGAAGTATTATTTTTAAAAAAATGATATATAAAGCTAAGAGATAGTTTTAATTTATAAAAAAAAAGAAATTATCTTTTGTTATAGATAAAAAAAAAAAAAAAACCAGTTTAGAACAAATTAGTAGAAATTTTATTCGAGTTAGGGCTTGCAGGATGCGATATGAGCCGGAAAGCAAACAACTAAACATTTATTTGTTTAATATTTTTTTTAATTTATAAAAAAAATTTGCAACATTTCCTTTTCTTATAAGAAAATTGAATTTGATTTCAAATTAATTACAAAATAAAATTATTTACATCATAGTTTTTAAAATATTGGCCATCTAAGCGTATGATGTATAAAAATCTGGTGTGACACAACTTCCTCTTACCTAAGGTAAGGTAGTCGTTTTTATGTCACTCTCACATCATTTTATTTGTAAATATCAAGCCATCTTCAAAAGAAAAAAAAATGATTTGCAAGTGTGGCACTGTGTGCGTGAGTGTCTCCTGCTTTTCTAAAATTTTATACACATTGATTGATTCCGTCAAATAATATTTCTGTACCGGGTGTGGCGAAATATTTAGAAATAAAATGATATGAGATTGACCTAATAACTCTTGAATTAATTCTCTCAATTTGAACAATTTGGAAACAAATTTTCCCTCAATGATGTCTGGATCCGCCTTTCTGTAATCGAAAGAAACAAGATAACCTTGAAGTAAGAGGCAAGTGGGAGGGGCTGGACCTCTTGGCTCCTCCCACTTTCCATTTCACACTCTTAGAACCTCCTTTTATTCAGCCTATACTTATAAAGACTCACTTGAATTTTTATTCTACCATAGGATGCAAAAATTTGTTTGTTTTTGATTCCTGAAAGGAAAGCAACCCAATTGATCAACTTATTAATGGATTTTTCTATCAATTGCCCAAGAGCTCCGACAAGGTATACACAGATGTTAAATCTCTCAAGAAACTAATAAGTCCTTCTAGAGAGGCCTTGAAACAATTTGAGTTGGTCGTTTGGGGGTTTCTTCTATCAACTCAAAGACTAACAAATTTATTATATATATTAATTAGTAAATATAAGATTTATTACTTGACTAGCTGCCCGGAATGGCGAATATTTGAAGTTTTATACTTTTTCCCTTAATTATCTTTTCGCTTCACATTCTCATTCCCTCCATTAACAGGTAAATTTTATTTTTATTATTTTTTCTACTTGAAAATAATGATAGCAACATCATAATAAAGTTAATATAAGTCAGAAACAGACATAATATGTTTTTTTTGGGAGCCAAGGAAATATGATATTTTCGCAGGTAGAGAGAGAAAGAGAGAGAGAGAGCCCTTATGGGTTGTAATAAGCACAAATCATAAAACAAGCAGAGGGTAAGAAAAAAAATGTGGTCTACTTTCGTCTGTTATTGTTTCTATTAAATTTTTAAATTTTATTTTTACTTTTTGACATTTTTTTTTCACCTCTATAATACTTTTTATGGTGTATTTTTTTATCTTTTATAAGAGTTATCTCATATATAGAAGAAATAGTTATAAATTTAAATATACGGAAAAATTTTATTATCCCCAAGAATGTCATACAATAAGTAAATTTAAAATATAAATCTAAAACATTTTCTATAAATATGAAAGAGAATAAATTTAGTCACTATCGGACAAGAGAGGAAAGCTTTTATCCTCTCTTTAACCACAACTTTCTTTGTGATTGGTTGAATTCTTGGCGCTAAATAGAGCGGAGTCTGAGTGGGGGTATTTTTTCCTGCCAATAAAAGTGACCTAACGCAACTATGATTTCGTGTGCCGATATTTAAGTGCGTTTACTATTTATTCGTTGTGGACGAATTACGAATAGACAACGAGCATAAGAAAAAATAAAGGAATTGCATTGAGCTGATGAGGGAATAAATTTATTCTATTCCTTCGACAAAAGTGATCATAAATTGTAAAAATTATTATTAAGTGCTCTAATGGGGACTTATTCTCTCAACCGCTCGTTTCCCTTCATTTCTACTTATGATCTTTCATCCGATTACATTATTTTATTCTTAAATAATATACTTTTTAGGAAACAACATTTAAATTATTTAATTTCATTAGATGTTCCTGGTAGATGAGTCATGGAGCCCACGCACCCCTCCGGAAAAGGTCAAATTTTCACTAATTTCATGGAAAATTTAGACTGGTCTTCTTCCCTTCGTAATGTTCAAATTTAAGGTTGTTCTCTCCATCTCTGAAAAATTCTATGCATACCGGCCTGATAAATAAGTACTAAAATTACCTCCTTTATTAAGAAAGAAATCGATTACTTTTTTTTTTCTTTGTACATTTATTTCTAAGTAATCCAAAATTTCAAATGAGTATTTCCACCTCCAAAAAATTTATTACATTGTTGGAAAATATTACAAAATCTTGTCCAGTTCATCAATAGATATAAATTTTTTTTTTAATAAATATTATAAAGATAAAATAAATAAAACTGAATTAATCCGTTTTGTAAAATGTATATACCATTAAATTAAAAAATTTTATATCTATTGATGAGCAGGAACAAGAATTTGTGACATGTTCAATGAAATTATCACTTACCAAATGTCACTGGTTCGCTTCCCGTACTGAGCGACAAAAATTTATTTATATATTGGCTAACAATTAATATAAAAAATTAGAACGGATCCTAAATGGCCTCAGATGCCGAAAGACTTAAAAAAAAAATTAATTTTTTTTTTGCCATTTGAATTTTTGTATTAAATGGAAAGAAATATGCAAGGAAAATATAAAGAGTTTAGTTAAATTTTTCATCTATAAACTATTTACAAAAATATTTTAAAAATATGGAATAAATAAGGAGCTCCCTTCTCGTGAGTGGTTGGCGTTAGCTAAGACTTGCATTTCTAAAACTCCGGTCTTTTCTTTTTTCATGAGGCTTATCTTCACCATTTATTTAAAATCCTGACGGAAATAAAGAATCTTCAAAAAAAAAATTTTCTATTCGCTATTTCAGAACTAAAAAACAAAGACAAAGGTGTCTTGAAAATTTTTTCCGAGTAGCAAATAAAACCTTATGGAGGGGCCAATTTTTCCCATACCTGCGGGGAAATAATGTAAACTTGACAATTTCGGGAAAGGATAAATGCCGTGTGAACATTTATGATTTTTATATACGTTAGATAATTCAAGGAAAATAAATTTTTTCCCCTAATAACGTTTTTAATTATCCCGCAGTATTTTCTTTTTCTCCGTCTTAAAACGCTTCATTTATTTTGTATCGTAAATAAAAGAGGATTTCCAATTTATTCCCTTTTCTTCTTCTCGGTGTAAATGGGAGTAAATTATCCGAATGACAATTTGTTTCATTAAGAGAGGGATAAAATATATAGGCTACCTTTTAATCTCGATCGGCCATGTTGCTTCCTCGAGAATGTCCTGGCGAAAACCAAACCGACTCATTTCCATATAGATGGAATAACAATTGCCACCCCTTCCCCTTTCTACGTTACTCACCTTTCTCAACCCCATCTAATTGCCTTTTTAGTTAAACTCATACCCCTTTAAAAAAACATGTTTGTATACAACGGAGGTATTTATAGAATTAAATCGACCGAAGGGGAGTTTAATTCATCCCTTCTCTTTTCTCACTCCCCCATCTTTGGACCAACCCCCACCCTTCCAAGATTTTGACATCCCTTCTATTCATTTTCTGATTTATCTCTCTCTCACCTCTGTGGCAATAAATAATCATTCAAATGAGGTCGAGCTTAAAAGGGTTTTAATAGTCTTAAGGGATTTTACACCTCTTAGTCATATTTGTTTTATACAGTATATCAATATGTTGAAATAAATATTTTTATATAATGATATTTATATGGGACCAGATTTAAATAAAATTTGCAGTTTTTTATCTCTAATTATTTTTATGGTCTATTTAAGTCTATTTAATAGAGCTTTAGTGTTGGGCGGTCGACTGCTATATTGCCACTGTTGGACAGTATTCGTAGCGGGAGTGAGCAGTTGTGTTTTGAGGGTGACGAAAAAAAAAATAGCAGCTATTATTATTTCTTTTTATTATGTCCCATTACGCTGACCATCTTCAGAGCTAACTCGATGTCAAAATTCTCCATGCTCTGTGTTAATTTCTTGGATAATATTGAATAAGAATAAATTCTTCTAAGTAAAATCTATAACCCAATGATGACGCCCGAAAATTCCTGGATTATAGGGGAGTGATGTGAAGGCGTCAAGTGATAAATAAAATATTCATCGCTTTATTTAAAGCATCATCAAACCTTGGGAAGTAAATGTAAAACAAATTTTTTTTGAGAACATGAAGACAAAGAAGTCTTCACATCACTCCCCTATCCTCCCCTTTGTGGATCAGACGATGTAGATATTTAGCTTCTGTAGAGTTGAACTTGAAGAAAAAATAAGTGGAGCTATTATTATTTTTTAGTGGAGTTTTTGGAAAAATATGGAAACCTGAGTGGTTACCATAGCAACTGAATAGTCGGCTATCATCCCTCCCACTCTTGGCCAATACTAAAGTTCCATTAGAGAGAAAAATTAATAAATATATTCTAATGAAGAAGAAATAGTTTTTTTTTTTTTATTTTTATAAATTATTATTGCCCTCTCCAGACTACGCCTATTTCCCTATTATTAATTAAAATGATTATTAAACATTTTTATTAACTTTGGTTTTTTCTTGTTTCAGGTGCGAACATTATTCGTCAGTGGGCTGCCTATGGACGCCAAACCACGAGAACTTTATCTGCTATTTCGAGCTTATCAGGTAACAGCCATTTAATTCATTAAACAGATTAGAGTGATTTAGCTAAAATAAAATTAAAAAAAAAAAAAGAGAGGTTCTTAATTTTATTAATGAAAAAAAAAAAAAAAAAAAAAAATTAAATTAAAAAAAATTTTTTGTTTTAAAATGGGTTAAGGACCCTTTCTTTTTTTTTTTAATATAATTTTAAAAAAAAAAAAAAAAAAAAAAAAAAAAAAATTCAATTACAAAAAAGTGTTTTGTTTGAAAATTGGTCTAGGGACCTTTCGTTCTCTTTTTAATATCAATTTTCCAATAAAAATTAGAATCTCTCAGTAACCATTGTATCTCATTTGTTCTCTTTTTTTTTTTTTTTTTTTAATTTTTTATTATTATTTTGTACTGTCTAAAAATTTTCCCATTTCATGTATCATATTTATATCCATCCTGGAGCCCCTTTCTAAAAATCCTAAAATATTCATGTTCACTTTTCTCTGACTACGCCACTAGAATTGGTAGCTCCGGTAAATTCAAATAGATGAGTTGAATAAATGGCGAAATTTTTTATCTGAAATAGATGAACAAATAATCAATTAAATGAACAATTATTGCTAAAAAAAAAGATTCTATTTTTTCATCTTAATTGTGAAATTATTACATTTTAAAATGTACCAAATTCTGAAATTCATTTGTGCTCAAAATTCTTAAAGGCCCTTTATTGTTTGGAAAATATATCTATTACTTTCTCTTATCTCTATATGGAATATAGAGAGAGAAAGTATTGCGAATGTAAAAAAATTCGAGATTTTTATTTTCTGGACTTAATCAAAAAAACATTCAAAGATTTTCAGATTATTTTTCAAAAAAAAAATTTAATCATCAGCTATTAAATTGGGTCGAGGAATTTACTAATAAACTGATAATATATATATTCATTGAAAGTAACAAAATTCCAAATGGTGCTAGTGTTCTCAACAGCGGTAGTAATTACAGGTCTCTTCTTGTATAGACCCGGCAATATTTTAAATAAAATTCACTAATCAATAAGATATTATTAATCACATATTTTTTAAGTATATTTTGCTAGAGATAATTTTTTTAATTTTTTGTTTTTTTTTTTCCAGGGGTTCGAGGGGTCATTGCTCAAAGTGACAAGTAAAAATGGAAAGACTGCATCTGTAAGTAATTTATTTCATTGTAACAAAACAATATTTTACAATCAATAAATACCATACGTCCAAAAAAAAAAATTAGCTTAGTTGAATGGAAGCTGTAGAAATATTCTACAATTAAATCAATAACAAATTGTTTCTCTTCCTCTCGCATTAACTCTATTTAACTTTATTATACCCTGTCCCTTGGTGCAGAGGCAGGCGATAAAAATTTATTTATATTATATCGGCTATCAATTAATATAAATAAATAAGTCTAAATGGCCTAATATCCCGAAAAAAACTTTATGAAAAGCAAAAGTTTTTCTTAACACATAATAATTATTAAAAAATAAAATTTTATTTGATAGTTGTATACTTCTATATTTTCAGATAACTTTTGAAAATAAATTTAGGATTATGAGATGAAAATTTCCACATTTACTTTACTATACTTTAATTTTTTTGCCACTTTGAATTTTCAAATGATAGCTCTTTTAAAATTTGCTCGCCCTTCTATACCGTTTGACACCAATTTTTTATATATTTAAAGGAAATGGAGATGAGTTCAGTTAAAGAATATAAACTAAAAAAATTTTAAAAATTCTTAGGAGAATCTCCAGGTCAAAATAAAAAGGACTTCAGAGTGGCTCCAAAATTGTTTATTAATTCTCTATTAACAGTAGTAGGCGAAACTGTTGACAGAACATTAATAAAAAAATTTTTGGACCTTAAAAAAATTTTATTTTGCTTTTTTTGAACACCAATCGGGTTTTCTTCAGGACAGGCAAATGAAAAATGAAAATTGCAGGTTTTCTCTTCATTAACAATTAAAACCTATTATCAATATATGCCGAGGAATTCATATATATATATTACCTAACACTTGTAATTTTTAATTATATTTATCTTTTCTGAAGAAGAATACGCGATTTTAAATTATTTCAAAATCCTTTGGCTGAACTCCTCATTTCAAAAAGTTTGTACTTAGAAAAAAAAAATAGAATTTCTCTATTAGTATAGTACTGATTATATCAAATTTTAAATAATTTCAGTTGAGAGTTTCCAGATTTTAAACAAACGCCCACTTAAAATTACGTTTTTTGCATTTCGGGTGAAACTTTAGACGATTATCAAACTTCCCTCTATATTAAGATTTGTCGATCTCTGAGTCTGGCTCAATTAAAAATTTGCTTCACTATCAATATTTAAATAATTTCATATGAAATTACCGATTTTTTCTTTAAAATTTTGGAATATGTTTTAATTAATCAAAAAGGATTTTTCAATCTTTTTTCTTCAATTTAGTGTAAAAGTTGAGATGGATAAATGGCAGTTGGGAAAAGAGGCGAGAGATAGAGCAAATTATATTATTCCACTCCATGAGTTGAACCACTCTCCCTCTCCCTCTCTCTCCTTTAAAGTATTTATTTTATTATTTATACTTTATATATTCATGATAATTAAATTTCAAGTTACAATATAATCCGGTCCCCTTTTCTAGATTATTTAACCCCCTCCATTGACTAAGTCGCCCTCTTCCCCTCTCCCTCCCTTCCTCGCCTGGACACCTGTCTCCCGAACATGTTGGAGCCTGCCTTTGAGCTCAGCCATCTCTTCAGTTGAGAGACGCCTGTCTCGAGTGAAAGGTCGGTTCCCATATCTTCCCTTCAAAAATAGAGCATTTCAAAAAACCGAGATTACTATAGGTAAACTCTTCTCACTAATTATATTACTCCCATTATTAGAATAATATTATTATTGAAACTCAAAAATCTTTTCATTTTACCGTCCGTGATTTAAATTATTGTTGTTTTCGAATTAGAGTGTTTAGTAACGTGATTCAAGTTTTTATCATGATGTCGGTGTGTGGTTATGTGTTGAGTAAATTCGATTCAACAGAACTTTATTTAATTTGATATTTAATATTTTAGTTAGGGACAGGCTTCAGGATAATTTTGAGGACTAACATTTGAAACAAACTGACCTATCCAATGGCCCGAGTCCCTCTCTTTGGAATGAGATAGAATCAAAATTTAAATTGAAAATGATTGTGTAGATTGTGTAAAGGTGAAAAATGAAGAGTGCAGTCTATTTTATTTCATTTTGACTTCTATATTTATTCATGAACAACTCCGTACGTTTCTGTCCGTGTTTGGACCATCACCACATCCACCATCATGGTCCAAATCCGTTCGTCCGTCGAACCGTTAGGAGTTGTTCATGTATAAATATAGAAGTCAAAACGAAATAAAATAGACTGCACTCTTCATTTTTCACCTTTCCAAAGATTAGATTTTATAGATACCAAGTGAAAATAAAAACATATTTTTGTTGCCGACGTTGCGTGTTCTTCAGCCTATCACATTATTGGATATTTAATCATTTATATTTATTGTTCAATACATTCTTCGATTCGGGAACTTGTTTTTAACGTATTCTTAATAGTGAGTATTTTTGCTGGTTGGTCGAATCGCTAAGGTCCCTGAAACGAACCCATTTCTTGCACGACCCACATTTGCCCACACCGTCCTACTCCTATGCCTCAAAAATTAACAGATATTAATATCCAACTTACAATTAGATTTGTTGTTGGATCGATTTGTCGATAGAACGCCTACTCCCCGGTAGGGCTGGAGATCGTCAGTTCAAATTTCAGGGACTATATGAGTTCACTCGCCAATAAAAATACTCATTTCTTTTTTTTTTTTGAAGTCTTTTTCGGTATCTGAGGTTAGTTAGGCTCCGTCCTTATTTAAATTAATTGATAGCCTAATAATATAAATAAATTTTTGATTCCCAGAACGGGAAGCGAACCAGTGATCTTTGGTGAGGCGAGACCTCTATCTCTGCACCAACGGTCAGACCAACTCATTACTAAAATTAAATATAAAATTTCATAAACATCTGAATTAAGTAATATATAAATGATTAACCGAATTTGCGTCACATATCGCCAAACCATATTCTTTGAGACCCTGGTTTTTTTTTTAGTAGCCACCTTTGTTTATTTTTAAAATCATAAACAAATTTTTCAGAGTTTATTTTTTTTTATTTTAATTTCAAATACTTTTTTGAATATTTATGCCTTTTTGCAATAGAAATCGATTTATGTAAATATAAACAAAAGGGATTTATTTTTTTTTTTGCCATGTTATTTCCAAATTATGTTTATTTTAATATATGAACGTTCAGAATGGATAAGAATTTTTTAAAATTTTATTTTTACCCAACTTGATGGGGGCTTAATTTACTAATATTACTCTATTTTTATTTTATTATTAATCCTATTCTTTTTTCGATCACGTTAACTTAACTTAGATGAATAATAATCATAGATATCGGATGTTTAGTCGCCTAAAAAGGCAATATAAAACAAAAATTATTAAAATATGAATAAATTGAGGAGAAAAAAATAATCAAAAATGTGATGTAGAAGGTGAACTCGGCGGCGACCCATTAAGAGGATAAGGTCGCTCTAGAAGATTTTGGTTTAGGCATCTTTTAATATATATATAAATGTTAAATGAATTTTAAAATAATAGACACTCTTTTGTTTTTTGGGTTTAAAAGAATATTTAAAATAAAAAACAATCGTTTTTAAAGATATATATATATTATGTAAAATTTTCTATTTTTCTTTATCTTAACGTCGAAAGAGGCACAAATCTTTCGTCAGATAGCTTAATTTCTCGATATTCGTCAAGATATATATTTAAATTTGTAATAGGTCGTTTCATGCATTCACTATAGGCATATTTTAGATATCTATATAAAATTGTTTTCAATTTATGGTACCAAAATATAATTTTTAACTTGATAGAACTTGATAGCAAGTCCTTTATCGCAAAAGATGAAAGATTTTAATGGAGATGCTCTTTTGTGAAATTTCCTTTTTGGGTTCCGCTCGCTTAATTCATAAATTCCAATCCTTGAAAAAATTTCTCTCGTTCTTATCTTTGATCTTCTAGTTTAAAAAAATTTCCCTTTTCAATTTTTTAACTGTGTTTATTAACTTCTTGATTTTCTTCTAAAATCGCCCCAAATTTAACCCCCACCCCTTCTTTAGATTTCAAGGTGCTCTTTTTTCACAAAAACGTGCATTTGAAGTTGCACAAAAATGTGTATGTGTGTGTGCCCCATTGCTTATATTCCCGGCCCCCTTAAG
Source organism: Anisolabis maritima (assembly GCA_010014785.2). Taxonomy (NCBI): domain Eukaryota; kingdom Metazoa; phylum Arthropoda; class Insecta; order Dermaptera; family Anisolabididae; genus Anisolabis; species Anisolabis maritima. Next base: position 1,085 of record JAAAKE020088188.1, on the reverse strand, counting down.
GCAAGAGTTTTGAAACTGGCAACAATATTTTCTTAGATGTAATATTTGTCTATATGAAATATTTTCGTCTTGAAAATTTCTTTATTGTATTCCTTATCTGTCTGTCCACAAATTTTTTTTTTTTTTTTTTGAATTTCAAAATTTTGACTTCGGATTATGATAAAACTTCAGAAATAGAGGTCAAATGTGTAAAACCGGTCCTTGGGAACATAATCAAAATGACCATCGAAATTTTGAATTTTTATCAAAAATTTTTGTTAGATTGGAATACCAACATCTATAAATCCAAACAATTATTTTGAAACTGTTGCGAGGGGAAGCGAGCAATTCAGTGGCCCTTGAGCAGATCAAGTTCGTTGCTGCATTGCAGCTTTGCGCATTTCTTTTAAAATTTGCTGAGGAGTGAATCAACCAAGTAGGAGATAGGGACAAAAAATTTAATTTTGTATGAATACAATCCAAAAAATTACCTTATAAAAACTAACCTTCAAGTAGCTTGTTTTTGGGCTATAGCTGATTTGTATTACCAAGTTTCTATCGAAGAATGGACGCTTAAAAAGCTCAAATTTCTAGATTAGACCACCTAATAAATTTTACGTTAAATTTAAGTGTTCGTTTTATTCTTTCTGTTATAGAATATATAGTAGGTGAAATGCATTTAATAAAATTAATCATTGTAAATAGCTACTAATGGATAAATTCCGTCAAATTGAATTATCTCCCCTACATATCACCTGATTTCACCAAGGGAAATAGGAATTGATTTCAAAAAAAAAAAAAAATTAAATAAATTAATAAAAAGGTTTTTTTTCCCTTAATGGAAATTTTAAATTTTTTATTTTTTCTCTTTCCAGCCGGTGGGTTTCGTGACATTCAGCACACGTGCGGGCGCAGAGGCGGCCAAGCAAGACTTACAGGTGAGTTGACAAAAGACTCAAGCTATCTTACGTCCTACGTAATACAGCCAACAAATATATGACGCTATTTACATATTATATTTTAAATCAAATTGTAGCCAGCTTTGTATTTAGCTGAGGGGCTAATGATTTATATATCAAAAATGAATTATAAATGTTAGGCATATT